>JAOUQW010000010.1:10561717-10574085 GCA_028565825.1 Olivaichthys viedmensis | reverse complement strand
AACTCAGATAACCACTCTGTACAATTGTGGTGAGCAGAAAAGCATCTCAGAATGCACAACGCGTCGAACTTTGAGGCAGATGGGCTACAAAGGGAGGCCCTACCCAGTATTAGTATAGTATTCCTAATAAAGTGCTCGGTGAGTATACTGCACACCTGTGGGAAACACTGATGTACCTACACAGTGAGTGAACATAAACCTGCATGTTAATGGACTGAACTGTAGAAGAAAAAGCACGTACCCGTTCTAGAAGAGACAGTGTGGCTTTCAGAGCCCCCTCTGGGCGTCCGAAGGGGAAACAGTATCTACAAACAGACGACAAAGCAGAGTAACTACAGTACACAAACCCAACAGGACATTGACTTAAAGATTCCAAACAGACAGAGGGAGTGCAATAAATAATCATAAGGTTACTATTCTAAGTACTAAACTGCTGTTTTTCTGAGATCAGGAAAAAACTATTTCCCTGAAGTCAAGATGTTTTAAAAAAAAAATAGAGAAACAGGTGTCAGAGCATGAATAGAGAAAACACTGAAAAAAGGCCAGTGGTCCTTATGGACGCTGCATACCACAGGTGTGAATGAAAAGGCCTCAGTGAAGAGACATGTTGTTGCCCTATTTGGATGTGAGGCGCAGGAGGCACACTTAACAAGTGACTCACAGCTTTAATCAGTTTGGGCTGATGGCTCTCTGTCTGCCCTGCATTTGCATAATCCCTGAAGTTGCTTATTAGCAATTGTGGACAGTCTCAGCTTGTTATTAGTTGTTGTTGTTGCCTAACTTCCACCTTCATGACTATAAGCTTCATTATTGGTGTTCTCGGCTCTCTACAGGAGGGCGCAGCGGGGGTGCATATAAATTTTACACTGGTACACTAAATTACTTTTACATAACTACAGACTACATTTAGGCTACGTTTTGAGACCTAACTTAGGCCAATACCCGTTCTCATATAAGAGTGAAAAAGGTATGGTGCTATGAGTTGCATGCTTTCTGAAAGATTCCTCACCTGAAATGGGTGATCTGGTTCTCTAGCAGAGTCAGCAGTCTAACCCTTACTTCTTCAAACTCCTCCTGTTCCTCCTCTGTGATGGTGCCCATTCCATCTGGCCTGAAAAAGAGGAACAATCCATCTTTAATCATTTCATGTAACAAAGTGAACATCTGGTTTCTTAGTACGCTTACAATTCTTCATTTTGCCACCAACTGTGGCATGTGCCTTCAGGCCAGCAGTGAATACGCATTTAGAGACAAGCAGAAGTGCTGAACTATTTTGAGTTGCTTTGACCTCTAAGATGCATAAAGCCGCTAAAGCAGCTTAAAGTACTAAAGCAGCTTGATGAACCTGGAAACCGATAATTTAATAACTCCAGGGAGTCAAACTACAGTTCTACAGCTACAAGCTGTTACACGACAAGTCCTATTACATCAGATTTCCCAGTTGCAATGTCTGACCAAAGCTTTTTATATTAATAGATGTACAAATTGTTCTTATACTTTAGTATATCCAGGGCAGAAACTTTACAGATAGTTGTATTTGGTGTACTGTGATTACCAATAAAATAAGAAAAAACACTTTTTCTTTTTTCCCCTTTTTTTTTTTCCTTAAAAGTGCCAGGTTAAAGGTTACTTTTCTCATAACAAATGACAGCTAGAATAAATAACTACATAGATTACATATGCATAAGCTAACAGGTCAAGTAACTGAAACCCCATTACCCATAATCCAAATGTAATCAGCAGATTTTTTCCTGTGAGCTACAATGATCTTTTGCAAGGCAATGCCGTTGACTATCCAAGCCTCTCCACTTTCTTTGTGAATGACACAGCTCAGCACTAAAAACCAAGCTCTCTCTTTACTTTGCTGTTTTAAGTGCGTCTTGTAAACTGGTCTGTACTCCAAATCCCTCTCTATTAAATGAAATCCCTTTTTTTCTTGTTTGACAAGAGCCAGCTAATCCGACGAGAGCACAATGAAGAGTCTAAAGAGTTGCAGTGGATTTTGTGTGTGTATGGGTGGGTGTGTGAGAGAGAGCGAGCCCAACCTTGTCCTGAGCTTGTTCATGAAGAGACATCTTGGAAGAAAAGACACAGGGGTGTTTTACCCCCCTCCCTCCCTCCGTCCAATCCCCACACCAGCTCTCTCTTCCCTTTCTCTCCCTCCGTCTCTGCTCATTATTTCCAGGGTAGGCCCCATAGTATAACAGCTGCTAACAAGAGGCCTGGGAATTGAACTACAAGCACCAGGGTGAATTGCTCTGTTCTGTTGCTCTGTTTCTCTTTGTGCAAGTCCAACTTGGATGGATGGATTAAGCTGTGCTCCTGGTCATCACTAAACCATAATTAAGTACGCTGACTACACAAGTCTACCTATTTGCAAATCCTTTAAAAATATCACACGGACACTCCAGATAATGTAATGAATTAGAAACCAGTATAGTAACGGCATACAATCTAATAACTGAATCCTAAACAAACCACAAATAACCACTTTTGTAAATGTTTATTTTTGTGCAGTGTTTAATAGTAGTGCTCATAGTGTGAACTACACCAGCGTTCAATAGTGTGGATTCACCCGTCGTCATATTTTAAGAACAGTCGTTATTCTATTCACTAAACTCTTATACAATGTAGTAGATCTAATATATCTAATATACACACACCAAAATTGATTTTTTGTTTGGTATTCAAAGTATTTTGGGGGAAAAGTCATTAAAAAGTTGAATGATAAAAATGTTATGATAAAGGAGATATTACTATACATAAATAATTCCAGTATATTATTTATATAAGATTTGATCACCGCTTTCCAAAAAAATAGGCATTCTGGGTATTAATTTTTATATAAAACATCACTCTTGATGCTATAAAACTTTCATAGTCATTTTGGAGTCATCATTCTGGACACAATGTTTTACAGCTTTCTACAAATGATTTGAAACCTAAAGTGCATAAACACTAGTGTCATATTACAATCATTTTATAGGTGGATCTGAAACTAAATGGAGTTTATATTACTGAAAACACTGATTCCAAACTTTTGAACGCTAGTGTAGCTCATAAATACTGTGGGCTTGTTAGAGTAATATCGTATTAATAGAAACGTGGCCAAGAAGCATGAAACTATACAAAAGAAGCACCACCTATCCACTGCCTTAACTGTCAAAGCAGGGTGAAGTTGGTATAAGACAGAGGTAGCAACCCATAGTCAGGGTCATGACTGAGAGTACCTCCCTACAATTAGCAAACTACAAAGATAGATCAAGGCATGGAACACAAGCAAAACAGCACATGAATACAAATATAGCCCCTCATTATAGCACATGAATCAGCCTTGATTTATTACCAAATAATGCAGCAATGCAGCAAGAGACCCTTCCCTGCCTCCATGTCTGTAAAGAGTTAAGCAGGTAAATCATCATATGATAAAGCTTAAAGGTCTTAAAATAAGTCCAGTGGGCAAGGTGACAGTTCATCTACTAGTCACATGAGGGTCACAACAGCATTTGAATTGCTCAAGGTCAGGGTGGATGAATTCACATGGCAGGGAATATAAGACTAAATAAACTACTCTCCAGAAAAGGTTCTTTAGAGTGATGCTATAAAATAACCATTTTTGGTTTCCTAAAGAACTTTGAATGATGGATCTTTAACCATTTTTGTTGGTGCTAAAGAGAACTAAAAAAATAATTTTCTAATAAATAAAATAAATTCCACCATTTTGCCATTTTGTGGAAGACTTTGTGGTGAAAAATGATTATTCAGTTTATTGTGGCAATAACAAAACATTATGGACTGGAAGGTTCTTTAGGGAGCCTAAAATGGTTGTTTAGGAAACCAAAAGTTATTCTATTGCATCGCTCTAAAGAACTTTTTTTTTTTAAACAGTGTGTATGGACTATATGAAGAGCAATTTTATGGAACAAGAATCGGTGGTGGACCAAAATTCATACTATTTATCAATATTTCATGAAATAAAAATAGAATAGCCTTGCACATAAAAACAGGATGTATGGATGGTAGCACTGGTTATTATTCAAGCCTGAACCATTTTTCCATGCAGACCAATCACAGAATCATATCTGTCACATCTCCCTCGCACCACTGTTGGAACATTTTGATTCATCAAAGGGCAAACTTGTGGCAAAAAGCCAAAGAAGCTGAGGAAAATTAGCCCTCTAAATGGTCAGATCTTTTGTTTAGAATATGTCAAGTAAATTTTGGCAGTTATGTTACTGAGACTTTAGCATTTAACATATTTTACCTTTTACTTAACCATTTACACATTTTGCAGCTCATTGAAATCTCCATGCTCTGCATTAACTGCTTGGGAACAGAGCGTTTGTGTATGCAGTCATGAAAATAAAGGTCAAAAGAGAGAGAGCATGAGAAAGAGAGAGAGAGAAGAAGAAAAAGCAGAGGAAGAGATTATTTGACTGCTTTTGTCAGTCTTCATGCAAAAACACATCCGACATACTCAGATTGACATTGGAGGCTGAGGCACCCTTTAACATCCTTTAATTAGATCAAAGATGCTGTTAAACTATGCACTCTAAGGAAAAAAAAGATTAAATCTATAACCCTTAAGGGTTCTTTGGTTTGTTCCTCTGGGGGAACCCTTAAAAGGTCTATGTAGAACCCTACAACAGAGTGTTTCCCTATTAGAGAGGGTTCTACGAAGCCAAGAACCCATAACTATCCAAAGATCCCTTGAGGAACAATTTTCTAAGAGTAATAAAGGTATAATATAATATACCTGTAGTCCAAGCAGTTATTGCCCATAACTCTTTCAAATAAAATATAGATGACTATGAAATTGGCATTCAGCAACAAGCAGAACATTGCATTAATTAATAAGCTCTTTGAAAATAATTTATTATTATTAACAATAATAAATACAAATATATTATTATTACAATAATAATAATAATAATATATTTATATAACACTTTTCATTTTGAGTTCAAAATCTCTAAGTGCTTTACATATTAAAGATCAGAAAGTCAAAACAAAGTATTTATGGTCAAGTACATTAAAGAACCAATGTAAAATCACTAATTAATTGACTATTAATATAGTATTAGTACTACGTATCATGAAATGTCTGTTTAATAAGATAAAATGCCCAATAGCTATAAATAGGCTAAATTAAACAAGTATTTTTTAAATCTATATTTAAATACTCTTCCACAGGCTGAGCTGCGAGTGATGTTCGGGATTGATAGTAGACCTGCATCAGCTGAGCAAAGCATTCAGGATGGGCTGCATTTCAATATTTTTAAAAGTGCTATCTTGGCTACTTAGTTCGCATCAGTAAAACATGTTAGTTGAGTTATAGCATTAGAGGGCTTTTGCACATATCACAATATTTGACAATATTATGTTATTCATAAATTGTTTGTCAAATATACACTAGCGTTCAAAAGTTTGAAGTCACCTGTCATATTTTATGAAGTCATTATTCTATTACTAAACTCTTATACAGTGTAGATCTAATATATATAATATAAACCAGACACCAAAAGGTGTTTTTAAAGGTGTTTTGTTTGATATTTAAAGTATTTTGGGAAAAGGTTATATACAAATCATTTAAAACGTTAAATAATAAAAATTGAATGATAAAGGAGAAATTACTATACATTGAGAATTTCAGTATATTATTTAAGTATCCACTTCAAGATTTGATCACCGCTTTCCAAAAAAAGAGACATTCTGGATATTAATATTAACATCACTCTTGATGCTATAAAACTTTCATAGTCATTTTCGAGTCATCATTCTGGACACATGATGTTTTACAGCTTTCTACAAATGACTTGAAACCAAAGTGCATAAACACCAGAATCATATTACAATCACTTTATAGAAACAAAATGGAGTTTATATTACTGAAAACACTGATTCCAAACTTTTGAGCAGCAACTCCAAACTTTTGAACGCTAGTGTACATTATATATTACATGTATTAAAAAACACTGGATCACTGACCAAATGACCTCTCATAGGCTTCCCCAGGGCATAGAATGAGCCAGCAAAGTTGCTTTTAGAAAGTCTAATATACTACTAATGCAGTGACAGAGTATTCTTCGACAGTTATTGCAGTTACTGTAGTTAAATTCTTTTTATCTAATGCTAAGATCTGATAAACAACAGAACACATGTTATCATATAATGTTATCACCTGGGATTAAGGCCTATTCCCTTTACATCAAGCCTGATGCATATTTTTTGCCATCTAATAAATAAATAAATAAATAAAAGGTGATACATTTGTTATCCTTCTCTAGGACATACTGGGTATGTCCAATTACAAAAAAAAGAAGAAAGAAAAAAAGCAACACCTACTCATAAAAGAGCTCAATTTGTACTATGACAGAATGACTGTGGGCGACTTTGAAGGGCTGCTGCAAGAACTTGAGAGACTGACAAATTACCAGATACCGTTCAACCTCGTGTCATGCTTTTCCGGAGTGCGGGGGAAGGACACACACGCGAAGCCACTTAACAATATAGCATTTACTCAAACTCAACATACACATGTTACTACACGATATACAGAACGACATTAACATTGAACGACATAACAGGACTGGCATATGGGGATACTTATACGACAGGTGGATACACTTAACATGATTACACAGGGTGGGACTAGACAAACACAAAGTCAGGTGATTGCACATGGTGCACGCGAGGGGGCGTGCACATGACATAAACCCTCCTCTGAGCCATGCACATTGGCACTCAAGGGGGGGCCCCGGGCCCATAGGCTAGAAGTCCACGTCCGGGCGGCTGCACGGAGGCCGCGCACTGCACAGGCGCCCACCTGACGTCCCCAGCAAAGCCGGGGGGGGAGCACAGACACCAGCAGGTGGCGGGAGTGAGGTAATACCCTTCACGGAGTCCGGGGGCAGAGCGCTGACCTTGTCCGCGCAGGTGTGCGGCGAAACGATGACATCCTCTGCGGCTTCAGGGCCTTCTACGGCATTAGAGGCCTGGGGCACACCTTTTGCGGTGTCAGAAGCCTGGGGCATGCCTTCTGCGGCGTCCGGAAAATAGGCGATGCCCTTTGCAGCATCAGGGATCTGGGGTACGCCTTCCGCGGCATCCGGAAACTGGGCGATGCCCTCCATAGCGTCAGGGTTCTGGGGCACGCCCTCTGTGGCATCCCAGATCTGGGGTGACGCCCTCTGTGGTGTCAGGGGCCTGGGGCACGCCTTCTACGGTGTCAGGGACCAGGGGCACGCCTTCTGCGGTGTCAGGGGCCTGGGGCACGCCTTCTGCGGCATCAGGGAACTGGGGTACGCTTTCCTTGCCATCCGTAAACTGGGTGACGCCCTCTGCAACATCAGAGATCTGGGGTACGCCTTCCGCGGCATCCGTAAACTGGGCGACGTACTCTGCAGCATCAGGGATCTGGGGTACGCCTTCCGTGGTGTCCGGAAACTGGGCAACGCCCTCTGCAGTGTCAGGGATCTGTGGCATCCTGGATCTGGGCGACGCCCTCTGTGGCGTCAGGGATGGCCTCGGTGGCCGTCAGGGAATTTTTCCTCCTTTCCTGGGAGACTCGTGACCCAGCCTGGGTCAGTGCCGAGCGGCTTCTGTGGCTTGCTCGGAAGCACGGCGGGACGACCATGAAATTGGTGTGGAAGTGCGACTGGAGGGGCGGCAGGCCAGCGTTGATGCTCCGCGATTTCCGCCAGCAACTCCTTCCAGCCCCCTGCCTTTTTGGGGGACAGGCTTTTTCCTCCGTCGGCATAATCATTTTTCACCACAAAGTCTTCCACAAAATGGCAAAATGGTGGAATTTATTTTATTTATTAAAAATTAGTTTTTTAGTTCTCTTTAGCACCAACAAAAATGGTTAAAGATCCATCATTCAAAGTTCTTTAGGAAACCAAAAAATGGTTATTTTATAGCATCACTCTAAAGAACCTTTTCTGGAGAGTAGTTTATTTAGTCTTATATTTCCTGCCATGTGAATGCATCCACCCTGACCTTGAGCAATTCAAATGCTGTTGTGACCCTCATGTGACTAGTAGATGAACCGTCACCTTGCCCACTGGACTTATTTTAAGACCTTTAAGCTTTATCATATGATGATTGAAACTGAAACAGGTGAATACACATGTGGTCACGTGCACCTCCGCGAAGCAGCGTGCACGTGACACCTCGACCATGTACTTTTAAACGTATACTTTATTATTCTGTATTGAATTAATAACGGAGCTGTAATTATGTAAACCCATAACCTTGCATTGGCTTGTCCCACAAAAGCACCATTTGTAAGTTTTGTTTGTTCAACAGTAAAACACATAATTTCCTTTAAGTTTATGTTTTTGTAGTTGCTATGCTGTTTGTTATACAACTCTTTGTGCTCTGACATGAGTTATCAGCTGCTCGGTTGCCATGTTGACAGGTTGACATCAAGTGAGTCGCCCATCACGTGAATAAAAGTCTATGGTTGACAAGGTGTTCTTTGCATCAGAAAAAAGCAGAGATCTAGGCAGCACCTGAAAAAAATGAAGCTTCATTGCAGTATTGTTGTTCATAGAAATTCATGTTTTTTTTGTTGTTTATCATAAAAATAAAATAAAAAATCTAGAAATAAATTTCATTACCATATGTAATTACCAGTAGCCTACATCTAAAGGTAAACTAATAGATTACTTGGCACTTAGCTGATTCTCTTCAAGTATACTTAAAACTTAAACTGTAAGTATAGTAGATAAACTTTTAGTATGCTTGATTATTATTTTTTTTTTTTCAAATATTCTAGCCAAACTTTTAAAAATAAACATACTCTATTTTTTATTTAAGCACACAAGAATCTTTGATAGAAGCTAGTAGGCCTGTTGGTAGCTAATACCCGGTTCTGGTTCAAAAAGGAGAAAGTGCCAATATCATCTTTAAAACACTGTGAATTTTTATTTTTTTTTATTTTGTGGACAAGGTTGGGGGTTTTCTTTAAGAGGCAGAGAGTTAGCAGGGATCTAAAGAATGAGAGATGAAATGAAGCATAATAAAAACCATCCTCGGATATTAAAATAAGAAATATGAGTGCATAGACTTTAAATTTCAAGGTCCCCATTGAAATAGAACTTCATAAAATGGCAACATTCTGTATATAGTCATTTTAATTGTAGTCCTAGCCATGTTGTTCCTTTTACTCTCTTTTCTGTATCCTTGTCTGTACCACCTGGATCTTTAAGTAAACACCATTACTCACTTGTATCCTGCCCCCTGTGACTGAATTTTTGCTCTTTAAGTCTTTGCTCTATGTGGCAATATTCAATAAAACATGCAGGGAAGATAATTTTGTCTCACATTAGCAGATATGTTTCTTCATTTATATAAACTGTTCATGTTTTAGTGCTGATGAGACCAATACATTACATAACAGAGAAACAGTAGGCTAAACAGTGAACCAAAAAGCAAACAACATAAATAAAAAGATGCAAACTTTCCAGACCAATATGTATTTAAAAGCTACTAATTGTCCTTACATAAGTGTTGATGCTTTGTTATGACAGGCTAAGATAAAGGCAGACATGGCCTGAAGATAGAGTACACAGTTTGTATAAAATATTACACAAATTTTACACTTCTAACAGGCCTATAATAGTGATGTCAGGGTTCTATCCTACATCTTACATAGATAGATTTCAGTCCTTTTAACTAGAAACGAGCATGCTATAACAACAAAGCGCCTTGTACACATATGTACCAATAATGTACAAAATGGTATGGTTGTCTAAAATATAGATGGACAAAGAAGACCACAAGTTCATTCATGACCAGATGTGAGATCCCCCCCATTTATGATACTCGGCTTAGTCAGCTGACATAGAGAATGCTGTCTTCAGCAGGCCCACTTATGCCTAAGGATGAGTGAATGAAAAGTTCAAAGGGAGAAAACCTTTATTTATTTGTAAGGATAGTGTCCTGAATTTGCATTACGCATGACGCTGAGACAGCCGATATACATGGCATGCTAACACCTTAAGACAGCCCTCACAATCCTGTTAGCACCAGAAATGTTTCCTCCCCAGACTGCCTTATAATCTCAGGAACTACTTCATTCAGAGTGATAGTGAAAGTGTGTGTGTGTGTGTGTGTGTGTGTGTGTGTGTGTGCGTGCGAGAGAGAGAGAGAGTGAGAATGAAAGAGACGGAGAGGGAGAGAGAGAATGAAAGAGACAGAGAGAAAGAGCTGGTCAGGGCTCATCTGTCTGTCAATACATCAGCAGTAGAATTGAGCTGCTCTCAGCTCAGTCACACTTTAATCTCTCCTCCTCTATTGAGAGCGTTCTCCCCCTCTGTCCTATTGACAACGGAAAATAGCTTTGCCAGCTTGACTGACAACTTTGTCTACCTGACAAAAGGGGTAATGCAGTGGCAGAAAGAAACAGAAGAAACACTTTTCAGACCTTAATCAGGATCTGTAGATTACATTTTCCTATTACAACTGACCTCATCAGATGGGGCAATACTCATTGTATGTGTATGTATATGTGTGTCTTTATCAGTTCCCAAGCATCCTTTTCAAGACCTTTTCCCTAACATTTCATTTTATAACATTTGTTTGGTTCTCCACTTTAAAAACATTACGACAATAATAAGTCTCCTCTTTTAATGAAATGAACATTTCAGCAAAGGCAGACTGAGCTATGTGTCATCAGTGTAGTCTCACTCATTATAATTCAATCTGGCATAGCTGTTTAAAATATGTAATAGCAGCATTACACAGAAGTAAAGCCCTTGATAAGAGAATACCATTACCATCATATTCTGTCTGTGTCTCACATGACTTTTCATGGGTACTCAGTGTAATTACTGCCCGAGACCATGACTCTCCTAACAGCGTCCATCAAGTGTCCTGATATTACAATTGTTATAGTGCTGAACACACCATTAGAGAATAAGGCCCTGCATATTACATACTTTGTATCAGTAATATCCTTTCTCTCAGTCTTCATCAATTTATTTAATTAACCCTCCATTTGTTTTCCTTTCTTTCAGTCTGACCACTATAAAGGCATGGTTGAACTTGACCTTATGTGACCTTTATTACAGCCATTTGATATGAATTTTAGGATATATTGTTTAACCATTTGTTACATTTATAGAAGAAATGTTTAAAAAGTCACAACATCATGCTTAGGCAAAAGTAATAGGTTTTATGTAAATATGGATATTTGTCGACAGAAATGTGTTGGAGTCAGCAGCATATTCCACAGCAACTGACTGAGAGGGAAGAGGGCGAGAGAGAGAGACAGAACGATAGAGAAGAAGAAAAAAAAAGAGGGTGAATCTGAAAGACAAGGCTCATATGTTTGTTATGGAAATAATAGTGATGCTTAGTATATTTACATGCTAAAGAAAACATGTTCATACAGTAAATACTAATTTCAGTTCTAGTTCAAAGATTCAGATATTTTCAAATATTATCTCAATTATTTTAGGGTCATTGAACAACCACTGTTCCTTTCAAATGCCACCATACTAGAGTTTACGAAGATGTGGCAAAGATTCCATTTGGAGAAACCTCCAAAACAACCTTATGATCCACATTTTCCTCAACACAAATGATCAAAGTGTAGCCCTCTGTGCTCACAGTGGGTTTTAACCAGGTGCCTTCTGACTCTTATATGGCCTTGTTGCAGGTATAGATTGTCTATTTTAGGTATACTGTACATCTATGCTTATTGTAGGCTATTGTTAATGTTTTTAACAACCCTTTTATTTAAATTACTAAGGATTATTGTTCCCGGAAGCCTCAGCTAAGTAGGTGAAGGCTGTGCAACGAAGTACCAATTCTTGTGTGCCAATGATTTTGATAAGTGCATATTGCTTTTCAAAACAAATATGCATTATTTTCTTTGCTTTCCCAAGTTTTACATCAATAATGAAAGCCACTATTTTCTGATATCAGAAAACACTGTGTGCCAGACAGTTTTGTCTAATTAACTGTTTCCCTACAAATTTGTGTCTGTTTCTATTACTGTAACGAACAACGAGGAAACCAAAGGTAGAATCCAATCACAGTTTATTAGCAGACAAAGGAAATACCAAGTTCAGTGTCGTTTGCCAGGCGGCGAAGTCGAGAACCAGGAAATCAGTCAGCGAGGTGGAAGGATCAAACGGGCGAGACAGAGAGAGTAATCCGTTAACCGGGCAGGGGTCAAAACCAGGAATTAGTCCGAAACACTGCTCGGAATTGCTGACCATAACAGAAAGACAATACTTCGCAGTGTGTGTGTGTAGGTTATTCCTGGCATTAAACATGTCTTTCAATCAGCCTGTTTTGCTCTAACTATTAATAGCAATAAAAAATAAACTTCATTCACTAAGCTTGCTACATATATA
>JAOUQW010000010.1:10551243-10561617 GCA_028565825.1 Olivaichthys viedmensis | reverse complement strand
ATGCTATAAAACTTTCATAGTCATTTTGGAGTCATCATTCTGGACACAATGTTTTACAGCTTTCTACAAATGATTTGTAACCTAAAGTGCATAAACACTAGAATCATATTACAATCATTTTAGACATGTATCTGAAACAAAATGGAGTTTATATCACTGAAAACATTGATTCCAAACTTTTGAATAGCGATTCCAAACTTTTGAACAGTAGTGCACAAGTCGTTATGTTTAAGAGCAGAAAAATCTCATACTCAGTGTTTTTCTTTTCTTTTTTCTTTCTACCATTAAAATCTCAGGCAGTGCTATTTGGCTTGGCTGGTGGGAGTGGGGCTTTGAGGGGCAAACTCATTGTCCATGTCTAATGAAGCAAGTGTGCGTGAGACGAGCTAAACACCGACCTGGTGCTCAGCTACTCAACAAGGGTTAATCAGTTACAGCAGCCCCTAGAAAATTACTGCCATATCAACATGCCTGGCTAGTTGGTTAAGAGGCTAAAAGCAACTCTTAAGTGTCCACTCTATGATTCTGTTTGTACATCCAATAAGTCAGTTGATCTTTACTGAAAAGTGTGTAATATGTAAAATATATATATATGTTAAGAGTGAGTAAATGCTATCATTAGCTATGAAATTATCTTGTTTTTCCCATTTAAAAAAAGAAGCTAAAAAGCTAAAACATAATGCATGTAAGAGTATGTAAATGCATAAGAGTATCTTGGTGTGTGATTATGACTGGACCCCACATCTATAGTAATAGATGACAACCCAGATGCACATCATTGCGAGTGGGTTGGAGGTGAAGGTGGGCGTGGGTGCATAAACACCCAAACTGACATCTACACATGACGGACAGGCCAGTAAAGCAGGGATTAAGACTGACAGGTGAGAAGAAGGACGGCTTGCGATCACCGTCTTGCCTGTCACTCTTGGAGATATCTGACCGGCGTCACTCCCCACCCACAGGTGCATCTTACACACCAACATGTTACTGTCAGAATTCAGAACTCATACACTAACACCTTAACATCTGTATGAACCGCTTGGTACTAAGCCTCGCTGAGCCCAGTGTGCTGTCAAGCAGCCATCATTCCATCAAATGTTCCATCCTGATGTGGCTGTCAATCAACAAGCCTTCACCGCAGATAAAATTCCATAACTACATGTGCTGTCAGGATGCTGAAACTCTTTGGTGTCATGCACTTAATCGTACTGTATGTCTAATGGTATTCTGTTTCCTTTAACAGGCTATGCTGTAGATAGAGGAAGTATAAGTGATACAACCCAGGAATCTCAAGGTCCTCTTGATCAAACAATGCAAAAAAGTTCACACTATAGATATAGGAAACCTAGATGCCACATTGGGCTAAAACAGGCACGTCCATGGCGTCACACTCTTGGTGGGGGCGACTTTCTAGATTGTCCCTATTGAGAGTTTAATTGAATTTAAGGCGTCCACGAAGATTGTTGTGAAAAATGCCAGCACCCTGTGCAGCATTTGGATGTAAGAATCACTGACACCTCAAAACAAGAGAACAAGAACAAGGAATAACTTTTCACAGAAGACAGCTCTGACAATAAGTGTGTTTATTACTGTTTAGCTTCTCTTTAACTCAAACTTAGTTCTAATGTTAATGTTCTTAATGATGCTAATGTTCTTAGTGATGCTAACGAATGTGAAGTTCGGTAAGATTCGTTTTGCGATTGGATTTGTGATCGGCAGTCCATGCATATTTATTTTTACATCAAGGGCGATACGCAGAAATTTCTGACATCTGTAACAAAGCAAATTTTGTGAAAGTTAATTCAACATAAAGCGAGTTACAGCTGATTTGATCAGGGTAGACCCACATTTGTCCATACACTTGCATTGGCCTAAGAGCGAATCTCGCCCCTCCTAATGTGGACTTATCAAAATAGTTAGCAACAGCAGCTAAGGCGGCATCTAGGTTTCCTATATCTATGGTTTACACACTACCTCAACCTCCCATTCTGTGCTTCTGTGCAAGTAATCTTATAGGCTGCGACAAGATGTCTTTTTGTTCTGACAGTGCTGAAGGTAGCAAACCAAAAATATTCTGTCCATATATATGTAAAATGTATATATTTTTAAAAGTCTGTTGTTTCACTCATGAATTTAATATTTAATAATAGGCCTCACAATAGTTCACTCAAACAAATAAGGCACAGAGCTACATGTACTTGAAAACATAGAAATAAGCAACAGGCCACAACACAAGTGTCAGAGTTCACAGAATGGAATGAATTGAACCCTTGTAAAGATACATACAACCTGAAAAACAGTAGCTTTTGTGCAGTGAATGTTATTTTCTATTACTTCTCGCACAGCAACTTTGGAATGCACAGATCTGACAAGACATTAATTATTTAAATGAATCTGCAAACTGACAAAAAGCCACTATTGCCAGTTTTCATTTGCACTTAGCAATTAGTCAGAGAGGCTAATCATAACCATTTGTAATTGGCTAAATTGATGATCAGAGAGTGGAGGCACATCCATGTGGAATAAGTTAAGTGGAATAAGTTAAATGCAGGTGATGTGCAATAAGCAGAAAGCTAATAACTTTAAAGAGGACACACAAAGGACTTAAACTAACAAGTGGACAAGGAACATTGCTCATACCCATGAGCCTTGATCATTCTGTTCTGGTCCAGCTTGCTGCTTTAAGGTGCTTCAGTTCACATAAAGTGACTGACATTACCTTGTTAAAATATATTCCTTCATTAGTCCCACACACAAAAAACTAAAACAAAAAAACAACAACACAAGAATTTTTTTTAATGAATCCATAATTTAGTAAATTGTTAACAAAAGTTACACATAAGGCTGTTATGTAACTCTTGCTTTAATAAAAATCAGTAATTCTATTTTAACTGCTTTGTAGATTGAGAGCTGTGAGCAAAAAATCATGTTCATTCCTTTTGAGCATAATGCCAGTCGCACTGAATGTGCCTACATCATTGTCTTTGGAATAACTTTTCTATGAAAATAATTTGATTCAAACAAAACCCTTTTTGGGTTGTTCTTTGGTCTATACACAGAAACATCCTCCCAAATGGAATCCTTGATTTTTAAACTCGGAATAAACTAAATTTTAAAAATGTTTGTATGTGGGTATATTGATCGCTATTTTACAGTAAATGCAAATCCTCATTAATTTTATTCCAGCAACTGGATATTAATACATATTTGTGTGTACAGAAAAGCAAAAGTCAATTTTGGACGAATAGTTTTTAATTAAAAGTTTTATTGTATCATATTTCATAGTATAAAATATTTTTCTTTCAGTAATATATTAAACACTATTTTTGTTTTTGTAGAATGTACAATAAAACTGCGTTCATATAGTTTATGTACTACATGCAGTAGGGTCATTGGCAACAGGTTATACAGTATTCTATATAATATAATTTAATATCAAACCTTTTATGACCTTTATAATCAAGAGATGAAATATCAAACCCATAAGATACTTACATTGGGAATAAGAGCATTAGAAAGTATAACATGCGTGTACAATGTATACGGAGACATCCGAAGGTGGCCATCTTGACTTGTGCAATAAATACTGGAAACTTTTTTTTATTACAATCCTAGATAAGACAAAAGTAGTCAATTGTGTTAATTAGATCCATTTTTGTTATATTTGTTGATACTGTACCTTGCAGAATAAATCCTCAAACAACACATCACACACACTTAGAATGGTTTTAAATACATTTACACTCCCCACTGTGCAAATTATATTATTTGGCACCACTTCATACCATAAATGTAAGAAAAATCATATTTAGAGCATAACGGTTTTGGAACATTTATTTCTGCACTCTTATCTCTGGAACGTTATTTGCAAGTCAGGAAAATAAAAAAGCCTTTATAAATGAAAGTGTTAAAAAAATTCCCTAAACAGGAATAATGAACCTCCTGATATATCTACGACTGTTAAGATGAGTCATCCTCAAAAAAAAAGAAAAAGAAGAAGCTTTTTTAGGTGGTGGAAAAGCGTGAAAATAATTCATGAGCTTCCTCATTGCAGTCTATTATGAATAACTGTGGATGCAATTAGATATAATAGTAAAAATAGCTGCTTTCAATCATTATTCTTTACTTCAAAAATATATTTATTTAATATAGTTTATACATAATAATGTCCAATAACACTTGAACCAACCACCGTGTTTTATTATAAAGAATATTAGAGTTATTATATTTAAACAATGCCTCGCGAAGGCCGCGCATCGTTGGCCGTATAATGGATGTTGGGCGTGTGTAGGAGCAGTAGTGAGGTGTGCTGGTACCTGTTCCCATGGACGTGAGAAGCGCAGAAGGCATAGCTGTAATGGAGGAGGGTGGGGTCCACCAGCGCATTGTTCTCGGAGAATTCCATCAGGTTCTTCAGGTAACAGAGGTGACGATGGCAGCCTCTCACGCCATACCGAGCACAGTACTCATCCAAAACAAACACCTGGCCTGGGCTGAACCATCCCTGCACACCCAAAAGAGAATGCTGGCTTCACACACATCATGGATAGAAATACAATCTCTCAAGAGAATGTGTAAATGTGACCTTAAGCATCTCTAATCTCATGCAAACCATTGCTTTTCTCACATGCTGTGAACAAACCGCACTTAGACATGAAGCGAATGTATTCTATGGTCACAAAAAAAGTAGAAAAAAAAAAAAAAAAAGGTGAAGGGACCTGTTGAGTTTTTCTACATCACCGCTTATGCTCCGACTCTTACAGTGTTCAGCCTTCACAGTCTCACAGGTCATCGCTCTGATTTGGACTGAGCTGAAATCCTATTCCTCATGACCTTCTGAAATACAGCAACTGTGGAAATTACACTTGAAAGTGTATAATTTTGACAGGCCTCCCTTTTTTCTAACACATCTCTTAACATAGTTTGCAACAGGGAAAAAAAACCCACCCCATCTATTTCCAACATTTTAACAAACAAGTGAGACCAAGGTTAAGCACAAACAATTAATTCATAGGCAGAAAAGTCAACATAATGCGGGCGGGTGAAGCACGCCGAGAGGCTCCTATTGCATTCATTAGCTTCTTCATCCCTCCCATAATAACTAAATTAGGCATGCATCTTACAAACTTAATTAACACGCCTTCTCCGTAGGAACGTTAACAAATTAGCACTTTGAGGGGGCCGCTCGCCCACGACAGTGCTGCAGGCTGGGAGTCGTGAGGACGGAGCTGTGGCGCAGACGCGTGCGGGAGACCAGCAGGCTTGATGCGGCCCCCCTTCTGACCTCCCAGCCTGCAAACGAGGATGGAGTGATCATTACTGTTAAAGACGGAGAGATGAGGAGCGCAGTTTAAAGGCCACACAGACCTGATACATACTGAGCGTATTTTGACTTGAGTATGTCTCATTGCCTTGCCTTTCTGTCTCCGCCTCTGCTTTCACCTTTCAGCACCTTCTTTCTCAGCATGCAGAGTTTACTTGACGCGAATGAAGCTTTAGATAATGTCGGTTCATATTACTACTGAAAACAACAAGATTCCTAATGTGTTGGAGTCCTGTCACTCAGGTTTCTTGTAGCTGTACTACTGCTTATTTATCAGGGGATGTTCTTTTATTAAAGGGTGACTTTATATCTGTTTACATCAATAAAAATATCCATCATCCTTCGACACAACTGCTTTTCTTCTGTCTCTCTCTATTTATCGATCTCTTCCTCCCCTCTTTGTCACCAAGTCTGTCTCTCAGCCTGTCTCTTCCCCAGATCTATTAATATCGCACCACTAAGAGCTGCAGCATAATGGCCCGGTGCCGAGCAGAGTGCCACAAGATGTTCCACCGTGACAAACAGATGGCCTGCTCGTGTCTTGGCTCCGACCGCTCAATTAACCACTAGCGATTGACTGAGACGGCACTCGCGTCGTCCTAACGAGCACGGCACAGTCTGGCTCCTACTGCTGCTCATAGTCTGAAAGAGCAGGAAAATCTCCTCACACACAGGCAGCATTTAGGCACAGAAAAACACAAGCAATTCACACACAATGGTGTCTGTTAGTGTTGAGTTAGTCAGTTTTTGCTGTGTGCTCAAGCAGCTTAAAAAATAAATAAAAAAATCTAAATATGTCTCCAGACGTGATTTGAAGAAGGCAGTGTATGACTATGATCTAGCAGAGATGGAACAGATACGTCAGAAAGAATAAGGGATGAATATTATAACCGAGGATCCAAAAGCAAACTTTTAAACTAATATAATTTATGTTATTTTTTAAAGTTTTTACGAATTTTTACTATTTTAATATCTTAACATGCACTTTCACCATTTTCGTCACAACATCTGTGAAACCGAACACACTAAATGTCTTTAAAAAATTGTGTCCTCTCCATTTTGTCCAAATATGATGATATTCTGCATATACTAAGCTTATTTACATGTCTTTAAATCGAATAACTCCCGGTGATTAGATATAAAGACATGTAAATAAGCTTAGTATGAATGTGAAATATTCCAGGAACATTTTTTAACATTTTTAAAATAATTCATTCATTCATTCCTCACATTTTCAATGAATGGCAGCATTTAGAAAATTTCCAGAATTTTGGGTCAAGTGCTTTTAGATGTATTAAACGTGCACATATAACAGGGTTATTTGTATATATAACACACCACTTGGGTTATTTGTAATAAAAGGTCATCAAAAGCAAAGCCTGTTTTTTTTTTTACAAGCTTTAAATTAAGCAATATTTCAGGGGCAATATTTCAATTGCAAATTTCAGGGGTTTCTATTTTATGACCTACTTTTGTCAGAGTGGTGTCTGTCAATGAACTGTATTTTAAATGCCTATGCTATTCCCAGCTAGACAGACAGGGCCACTTAACTAAGTAAAAAAGAAAAGAAAAAAAAGAAAGTCAATTATTTTTAAACACACATTAAATATTTCTCTTTAGGACAAAGCCACTATAAAGGCTGAATAGCTGGGAAGGTAAAAATAAAAAAAATCACAAACCATGTTACGCAAAAATACATATAGTGCACCAGGCATTTGATCCCTCTTCTAAATTATTTATTTAAAAAAGACTGAATAGTCACAATAATCATCAGCATTAATCAGGCTGTTCTGCTATGGCGTTTATATTCAAGGCCTCCAGCTGACAAGACCTCAGTCTGAAGCACACAGCTCTCATTAATAAAGGTGTAATTTCAGAACAGATGCACGTTTGTGTGGCGATGCGAGTGCGTGTGTGTTGTGGGGAATGAGGGTGATTAGAGGTGGAGAGTGAAGTGGGTATGTGCAATTATATTAGGGCTGAACATGACTGGCCCTTGCTGCCCCTCATCTGCTGTTATATTCATAGGCGTCTGGTGTCTTACCTTTATCATAGGAAGGGGGAGGATTTTTGTATCCATACACAACTTACTTTAAAAGTGCTATCTGTCGAACACACTCACTCTAGTTCTCTACTATGCCTCAGGGAAGCCCCTATTGATACAGTGACTGAAAATGCCAAATATTGTGTTCAAAAAGTTATATGTGGCCACATTTTGCATAACAGTATTATTTAGTGATTTTCCCCCAAGGGCACATTTATTGATTAGCGCCTCGTATACAATGTCGGAGTGTAAGCAATCATGCAAGCAACACTGCATGATTGTAAATATCATATTTTTATGGTCTCTATTTTATACTAAATATTTGCTATAAGTAATAATTATAAACTCTGGAGAATACATAATTTAAACATTGCTATAAAATATTATACATACACTGTATATGATGTAGTATATACTATTCAATACAGTTGTGTGCAAAATACCTCTATATTACAATTTATCTACAAATAAAAATAATTCCAAGAAGTAACAAATGAAATGTGGGTGTATCCTGCAACAAGAGAAGACACCATGAGGCAAAATCCTGAGAAAAATGGTTAGGAAAGAACCAAAAACAAGATGTTTTGTCATGACCCTTTCTCCAGACGTGAGTTGGCAGAGTTGGAACAGATATGTCAGAAAGAAGAAGGGAAGAATATTATAACTGAGGATCCAAAAGCAAACTTTTAAACTAATATCATTATAAAAAAAAAAAATTTTAAACAAATTTTGCCTATTAATATCTTAACATGCACTATTTCACCATTTTCGTCACAACATCTGTGAAACCGAACACATTAAATTATTTTAATTTTTTTGTCGTCTCCATTTTGTCCCAATGGTATGCAGACTTTTGCACTGGATTGTATATATGATGATATACTGAATATCGTCGCTGTCCAATAAAAAGCATGCATCTCCAAAATTCCAATTTCTCAGGAACACGAAAAAACACTTTTTCATAGAGAGCATCACACGCAATAAATCTGAAATTCACGGTGTGATTTGTCAGCTTTTCATTGGTCATTTAGATGTTAACTGCTGTGGGGTAGATTTTTTTTTTTTTGCTCACATTCCATATATGATAAAAACGTAAAAAGTGGAGATACATGTTTTTCATTGGACAGCGACGATATGCTAAGCTTATTTACATGTCTTTAAATCTAATAACTCCTGGTCCACTCTCTCTACACACACACGCAAGCGCGCGCACACACACACACACACACACACACACACACACACGCGCGCCCTTCTCACAGGAATCATGGGAAAAGCACTACATTCAGGTGGCTTTTGTGTGTCTCTGTGATTTTAACAGAGTGTTTTGCTGTCCGTCGAAGTTTGAACAAAAGCCTTGGCACCCTCACAAAGAGCTGAGCACAGGCTTGGTCATTCACCAAACCACTGCAAAACAGAAGGTACTCACTGAGAGCAGGTACAGAGGAATAATAAGGAGGACAAAAGCAGAATCTGTTTGTTGGTTTACTAACATGTCTTTAAATCTACTCGCATGTCTTTGTAGAAGAAAAAGAATCTGCAAATTTGCCAGATTTCTGTAGTCTTTGAATGCAAATCCAGATATTTCAACATAACACACACATTCTTCTATTCCTAAATCAGATATCCACACCCACATGTGCAGTGTTTACTGACAAGTAAACGGGACTATTTGCGGGCACTCAGTAGTTCCCGCCTGGTCCCACATACATATAAGCATTGGAAGTCTCAGCACGGCTCTTTTCTTCACCCTGCCGAGGAGCGCGGAGCAGCACCATGGGTTTCCTTTTTGTGGAGTATTGATTGGAACCGTTTATACCCCTCTTGAGCGTGAGCTCTCACTTAGCCTGGAGGGCCACATCCCTCCCTTGTGGACATTTAAACCCCCCCCTCCACCACCACCACACTCACGCACATCCCCAAACACACTCACATATAAACACCACGCTCTAAACAAACTGCACTACATACTGCTTGAGCTCTATAAGACTATGTCTGATTTCTTTGGCAGCAGCTATGTGAAAATAGCACTTTCTTTTGAGAGGTCTTTTTTCAAACGTACATCTGAGTGTACTGTTGATTTAGTCTTTGACTCTCCTCCATTCTGTTCCCTTACCTTTGAAAATCATTAATGGAAAATACATTAGACTAGGAGGAAAAATTTATAATTTTTTTAAATATCATTCAAGCTCAACGTCTTTCTAATCGAGTTTTTGGTAGACGTTTCTCACTCATATCCAAACATAAACAACATCATCATCAACACAAACTCAGACAGGTTGGACTCACCAGGCAGGAGAAGCAGTCGTTCATGCGGTGGAGGAGTGTGTATTTCTGCAGAGTTTGGAACAGGCTGGCGTGATCAAAGCTGCAGGGAACGGCAGAGATGAGCTCCTCCACTCCTGCCCTCTCCAAACCTGAGTCACAAACGCACTCGTTTCAGCCTGTACAATAACCATCAGAATCACTAACTATATAATGACAATGTGGATTTAATGTGCTTTGATTTGGTGGATCAAATGTAGCCAGTAAATATCAAAATAAACACACATTAAAACACAAAAACAATTTCAAATTCAGATAACGAGTGCATTTAACTGTATTGAACAGTTTCATTGTCTTCTCAATCACTAATAAATGCATTAGTAGAACTGATCACTATGTATTTTACAACCGTGCTATAAGGGGGGAAGGGAACAGAGCTCACACTTTCGTATGCTCTGTAAAGAACACAAATCTGTGTTTGGTTGCATTGGCATCATAGTCTTCCTTTATTTGCATGTCACCTCTTTTGGCCAAAGCTACTCTGTGACAGCCAGTTTCCATGTTTCAGCAGTAAACATTTGAAACTGACAGCCCTCCTCAGACACGTGGGGCCCATCATCTGAGAGCAGTGTTCTACAGTCGTGGCCAAAAGTTTTGAGAATGACACAAATATTAATTTTCACAAAGTCTGCTGCCTCGGTTTTTATGATGGCAATTTGCATATACTCCAGAATGTTATGAA
>JAOUQW010000010.1:10513304-10548121 GCA_028565825.1 Olivaichthys viedmensis | reverse complement strand
TAACAACAGTAACATTAACAATAATAATAATAATAGTAATAACAATAACAGCAATAATAACTACACCAACATTATTATTATTATTATTAATAATAATAATAATAATAATAACCACATTAACAATACTAATAATAACAACAATAACAACATTAATAATACTAATACTAATAACAATAACAACATTAATAATAATAACAGAGAATAATAATAATAATAATAGTAATAATATTATTAATAATAACAACATTAACAATATTATTAATAACAACAATAACAACAATAATAAGAGCAAAAGGAGAACACCGGAGACGGAACTGCCCTTAAACGAGCCGCTGGCTAACTTTTATTTATTCCACCGGCGCTTTTCAGCCGCCGGATCTCAAAATAAAAAAACGCAAAATAAATGGAAATAAACAAACGAGGCTCACACTCTCGACACACACTGCGTTTCGGCTTGTCTCGCCGCTTCTGTGCCTCGGCACAAACATTAATAATAATAATAATAATAATAATAAAATGGATAATAATAACAACAACAACAATAATAATAATAACAACAGCAACAACAGTTTCCATACCTAAAACAAGAGCATTGTTGAGATTTTTCTGTACCGAAGTGAGCTGCCTCTGGCTTTTTGGGACAGAACTGAAGATGCACTTTGGGTTGTATTCAGAGTGGAGCTAAGCGTGTGTAGTGAGGAGTTAATACCGACATTGCGTACGTCAGTATTCAGACCTCAGAATTACCTACATGACAGAGTTTGTCTAAAACAGAGGAGTGTCCCAGTTATTCACGAATACAACCTCGAACTTACAAAAGCATAAAAAATGCTGCTGCTGATGTCGTGTACAATCTCCAAAGTTCGCTCACGTGAATCTTCTACTTGAAATCACTCAACGGGATTTTTCATTCACTTCCAGGGGCAGCAAGGATCAAATACAAAACTCTGGTCCCTGCTTTCAGGCCTTGAAAGGCTTAGCACCACAGTACCTATAAACCATGGTTCTGAACTATACCCCAGAGAGGCAACTCAGATCCTCGCCTTCAGCATGCCTGGGATGTCCTTGATTTTAGATCTAAACATGCTCACAAGGCAAAATCTTGCTGTTTAAGAGCTCCTGTCTCTCAGCCGTGGAATCGAAGTTATGTCAGAGATAGTACTGTGCATAGCCGTCGTTTCCACCGGAGATATTCTATAAACATGCTCATAAATTCCCAACTTATTTATTATTCACAAATGCCCGTATTCAGAGTTGGCAACTTAAGTGTAAAAGAAATGAGAAGAAAGCAAAGATTCAAATAAAGATGTAGCCTAATATAATGAGAATATATTGAAGTTGAATGCCATGAAAAGTCCTAGCTGTGATTAATCATGTTTGCAAATTTGTTTTAATTTAATAACACTTGATACAGCAGATCTGCTATTGGGAGTTGGAGCAGAAATATACTCGAGAGTCATGGAGTATTATTCATTTATTTCATTTGCGAACATCGAGGTCATGAAATCATAATAAGTGCACAGGATGTACTCACAGGATGAAATTCTCTAATTAATACATTTGTGCCCACGTTTTGGTTATTTTGTGCTCTCCTCTAAAGAAAACGTGCCTGCAATATAATGGATAAGCTGACCAAGCACTTATCTGCTACGGTTAAAGCTCACTTTAAGTGGGCGTTATTCATAGTTTATGAAAATCATATAAAAATCCGGTCCTTGTCTCCAAGATGCTGTCACCTCCAAGCTCTTCCTTGCGCACAGAATAAAATTAAATATTTTAGGCTGTGTTCAGACAGACAGCTTAAATCCAGAGCAACACGGAAGAAAAGCAGCATGAAGGCTGGTCAGAGGAGGAAAATAGACTGTATATATCCAATCATTGGGGAGAATCTGACATCACTGTATTGGTGAAAGCAGCAGCAATAACGGCACACGCCTCCCTCTTTAGTTTGTGTTGGGGTCTGCGCAGAACACGTGACTGCACATCGCCGTTATGTTCACCATCATCCACTATAGAGCTCTAAGAACCATCATCCACTATAGAGCTCTTAGAACCATCATCCACTATAGAGCTCTTAGAACCATAATCCACTATAGCGCTCTTAGAACCATCATCCACTATAGAGCTTTAAGACCCATCATCCACTATAGAGCTTTTAGAACAAATTTCAGCATTTAAATACTATTTGTATTTTTTGTATGTTTTCAAGGACAAAAAAAATCAGATTTGAATGTTTAAGATCATGTTCAACTTTTAATCACCCAACTTTATAACTTTCGCCTGTCCCACACTACTCAGATGCACACCTGCACCGTTACTATGACAACCAATGTGGCTACGCGAGTGAATGTGACCACAGTCCGAACAGACGAATTGGATATGGTCTTGTGGATTGTGGACGATTCATACGATTAGTTCTTTCATAACAATCTATTTATATACAGTAATTTATTATAATGCCATTATAATATTAAAATTGCCCTCAAGTTGCATTCCATAATGTCTTGTGTGTATTGTACATCGCTCATAACATGAATTTTATTACAGCTTTTCACCGGAGTGGATAGCACAGCAGAATTTGATGCTTTGTGGATGAACAGTAGTTTATGAAGAGCAGCCAATACAGCGTTGTAGTTGTTCAGTCGGGAAATGACCAACGGCAGATTGAGAATGTGGGCAGCTTCTGTTGCTGTGCTCTTCTAATGTTGTGGAGTTTATGATTACACAGCCTGTAGTAGCAGGGAATGGCTAGCACTCTAGATGCTTTTTTGACTGGTAGCGAAGCTGCTCTTGCGCTCACATACTAGGCTCGTTGGGATGAGGCAGGCGGGTGTTAAATCTGGTGTCTGGCTGAAAATGACTTACTGATAGGATACTGCAGGGAACTCTTCCTGCTCGTCTGCCAGACTCAGTGGTAAACAATGCGTCACCCACTCTCTGGGAGAGGATTCGTGATTCGTGGGTGGACCACTCCGGAACACTTTTTATTATTTATTTATTTTTTCGCTTTATGAACAGGACAGTCTTTTCTGTGATTAAAATTACTGGGTTGAAACTCAGTGCTCATTCTCTGACACTCTCTGTAGATTAATAGGTGGTTTTGACTTTAAGATGTTTTAGGATTTGCAGAGAATATATTCTGGCCATCATGGCTGCCAGCAACCTTTTCATTTTTGTTATCTTCTGTTTTTTTTTGTAAAAAAATCTGAGGTAACACGTTATTTGAAGGGTACCTACATATGGCCTTTATAACACATTCATTAGCATTGCAGAAATCTGAATGTGCTGTTAGCAAAAACAAACTAATAACTTGCAAGATTATTGCTAATGTGTAGAAGGTAGAGAGAAACTCAAACAGGCTCCTTTAATCATCTGGAGGAGTACAGAGAAGTGCAAGGTAAGAACGCACTGCCCCTATGTAATTTTAATATCCTGTCCTTGAGGAGTACCTGAGTGAATTATTCATTTGAAGTGATATGAGTTTCATAAAGGGAAGTAGTTTTGCGGAGCAAAAGGAAGGATGGCAGAGAGAGGGTCTGGGGTTGACGTGGGTTAACGACGGTGTAGCAAGTGGCTCCCTCTCCAGCCTTAATTCGTCCGGTCATTAGCCTGCCAGCACATTGAGGGAGAGAGAGAGTGATGAACATGAGCACTGTGGTGTTAATCAATACACGCTCTCTATCTCTCTCTCTGTTTGCTTTGGCTGAGTGAAGTTTTATACCCCCGGTTCAGTAATTGAAGCTTGGCGGTTGCTTGGAGGTCTCATCTTCTGGATTTAATTAAGACCCCTTTTCCTTCAGGTCAGAAGGAAGCTTGAGGTAAAGTTGTCATCTAATGAGAGACTGGCTCTTTCATCACAGCCGAAGTAATGCATATTGATTTCATGCATGTAATTAGTGGCACAAGTCTCTGTGAAAATCCCACCTGTTGGATGGCGAGTGAGAAAAGTCTGAATAAACACACGAATGCATCTACTTCCCCACCATGTTCACTAGTCGCCTATTGAGCATTTGGCCCATTCTTCTGGTTACAAAAGGACACAGGTCTGACTTCAAATCCTGGTATAGTGCAGGTGTTAGATTGGACTTTGGACTTGGATTTATTTGTTTACCATATAAACCAAATCCAATCTAATTAAATTTATTTATTTCTCTCTCTCTCTCTCTCTCTCTCTCTCTCTCTCTCTCTCTCTCTCTCTCTCTCTCTCTCTCTCTCTCTCCCGTCTTCCTTCCCCTGCCCACACTTACTAACATGCTGGCTCGCTGGTGATAATCCTGTTTTGCCAGGGCCTGGCAGGGAGGGTGTTATCCAAACAGAGCTCACCCTCTTTTTATCTGTCTAATCCTGGCCCTTTCTCTGCCGGTTAATGGAGCAGGCGAGGACATTAGGGGGGGATAAAGTAGAGCGCGTTAAACAGCGGTTTTTAGGGGATTAGGCACTGGGCAACAAAGCACACGTGGGACAGAGCCGAGAGGTGGGAGGGGGTTCCAAGACTGGAACAGCAGCCAGCACCCGTGCCGGCAGTTAATTTTTATTGCATTGATGTGACAAGCCTGAAATATTTGGTCACAACTGAAAGTGCAACCTATGTACAAGCCATTGAAATACATGTTCAGGAAGACTTTGGGTACATTTTCTTGGCCTCAGGACTCTATCAGTAAGTTATATTGAGTGTATTAACAGCTCCCTTGTTCCTCTACACGAGTGCTGGCCCAGGTGCAGAGCTTCCCGAGAGGGCTCTGTGCTCTTCAGCCCTAGCTAAATTATTGAGACGCTTAATTACTTCTTCTGTCAGCACTGATTAGGGGCCATATATATCATTGTTACTTGGGCGACTGAGTGTGCGCTAGCCTTCGCCTCTTTGATTACTGGGCTGCAGCAGTCCCCTGACACCCGGCAGTGTAATTCTCTGCTCAAGTCCAGTAGAGAAAGACCCTCATGGGGGAACGGTAAGGTTGCTACCTCTGGGCATCTTCAGATATTCAGGGTTAGGCAGTGGAAAGAACTGGGTTTGAGGTGAAAGTGGCCTGATGAATGGATGTTTAGAGGCTCTCCTGTGGCTCATATGGATACAGCTTTCCAGCGGTTTCACACCTCTCTACTTGCTGGGGTTTTGCCCTGTGGCTTTTGAGGTATTAGTAATTCAAGGTGATGCCTTTTGGCTACTAGAAAGCAGCAGTAGATTTGCACATGCATGAGAAAAGCTATGAGTGTAAATAGTTTATGCTTACGTTTAAGGTACTTTTTTTTTACTTGTGTGTGTTTATATTAAAATCACAAAATTTTCTACACTTTTGGTGGCCTGACAAGCCAAGAGACACGTACAGCAATTTAATTAGTCCCACTGGATAGGTACAAGGCACTAACACAGTAAATCACTTTGTTCAGTAAAGAACTGCTGAAGCACTTGCTGTGCTCTTTCCCTTGGTTCCTGTTTCAGACCCACGACTGCAATGCCCAGCCTCCCCCTCGCCCACACAAACCCTTTTTAACCTCGCTCGCTGCACTCAGGGTGTGTGTGTGTGTGTGTGTGTGCGCGTGCTCGTGCTTCGTGGGAGACTGCGGTGGTCCCTCCTTTTATTCTCTTTCCTTCCTCTCCCCACCCTCCTAGGCACTCTCTTTCTGCCCCCCTTTCCTCCGTTATCCTCTCTGTCCCGCCATTCTTTGGCCGGCTTCTTGTGTAAGGCCTGAAGAATGCTGGCAGGCCCTTTAATTGGTGTGCCACAGCGCTGCCAGGTGTAGCCACTTGTCTCTTCCCCCTCGGTGAATATGCACTGGAGGTCTGGGCCCCTTACCCTGGCCCATTCAGCAGCCTACAATACACCTTCTTCAGACCTCCGCTTTCAAAGCCCAATGCCGATTTTTAAGTACTCCGGCCGGTAAATGGCATTCACATATTATTTTTTGCAAACGGTCTCCCAAAAGGAATTACCCCACTCTCCCACCCATCCTCAAGCCCTGGTCAATCCCCTCCTCCACCCCTCCAACCTTACAAGCATTCATTAGTTTTGATCTGGATTCCTGATGTGAACTCTGGCTTCTTTGTCTTGGTCCCCATTGGGGTCTGTTTTTAAAAGTGTTTGTCATTCCACTAAAAATTCCATATATACATGGCTGGTATTTTCACAAGGGATTGATCTTCAGTGTCTGGTGGATATATTGTCATAGAAGTGAGTGTAGGATTCTGCTTATAGGTGTGTACGGTGTAGCACTTGAGAGCGTTCTGGTCCAATCTCTGGTTTATGCCTCCTTTCTCTCTGTCCCATATTCCCTTGCACTGTATTCTCCGTGCTTGCTCACTCATTTTCTTTTTTTTGTCTTTTGCCCCTACTCTCTATTCTCTCTACAGGTGATAGATGGAAAGCTGGCTCCCTTTCTCTCCAAAGTGATTAAGTTTGCCAGTTCCCATGTGTACAGCTGCAGTCTGTGCCGAGAGAAGGGCTTCATCTGCGAGCTCTGCCACAACGGCCAGATCCTCTACCCTTTCCAGGAGAATGCCACCAAGAGGTCAGCTCTTCTATTTTCCTCCCACAACAAATGTTCCACCCCAGCAGTATCCCAACAGCATAAATAATAATACATGGATTTGTGCATTACACATGCTAGTTACTAGGAATACCACATTAACATCTTTAAAATTCCTATAGTTCAAGGCAACATGTTGATAAGACAGGGCTCTTTTTGCTTTACTAGACGTCAAACACATTCAAGCAGAAAAGCAGAATGTTTCTCAGGAATAAATGAGTCTAATCTGATATTTATTAGTGGCAATTAACTTGTAGCACAGCACTGCATTGGAATCTTTCTCATATGCTTTTCAAGGAGCTTGTGACAAGCTGAGCTGTTCCTGTCCTGTGTTAGTCACACCCAGGGGACAGTGGCATGAAGGTGTGTGTTGTAAAATGGGCTCAGGCTCCAGAGCAGTGATGGGACACCCAGTGACAAAGCACAGTTAATCCGCACAGCGCCTTTTCCCTCAGCCCACTTTATGGCTAACTACTGATAAGATGCATTCTGCACTTCACGCCATCGGTGTGACATTCTCTACTCATTTTGCAGAACTGTAGTTTCACGTCTTCCCTATTCTGACATAAAAACTTGAGAATTAGCTGCAGAGTTTGATTGCAATTAACTGTGTGTGGCTTTAGTTTACAATCTTATATTTTGGCTTGGATCTTGCACTTGTCTTGAAAGCCTAAAACTATCAAGATACACTTAGTTGCCTATTTTATTAGGTACACCTGCCTTGTATCTAAACTCGTTGCCTATTTTTTTAGGTGCGGCTTCCGTATAGATACACTTAGTCGTTATACAATTACTGACTGTAGCCCATCTGTTGCTATGCACAATTTGTCAGCCCCCTTTACCCCGTCCATCAATGGAAAGGGACCACCGTAGGACCACTGCCGACCAGATATTTTTTGGGTGGTGCCAACTCGGTGTGTTCTCTGTTTGTATATGTTTTTAGCACAGCATTATGTTTTACTTTACATAATTTTAAGAGTGACTGAGACCATAGTCCAAGACTGAAGGTTAAAACCATCACCATGACAATTTCTGCCTCTGGAAGACTGTAGTAAAGTCTAAATGACAATTGCACATCATGACCAACTCAATCTGCCCAACCTTAACCGTTACCGCCAGTGCAAAAAGTGTGTGCAATAAGTTTAAAGCTAACCTTGACTTTATTGGTGCGTTTTATAACACAACTGTTACGATGCATGCTTGTGTATCTAATTCTCCAAGGCACTAAATGTAATAGCAGCAGAAGGTGTCTGCCCACCCTGCTGTAAACCAATAAACACCTGCTTCTCCTGTACACCGTGTTGATAAGCCACACACCCACTTGCTATTTGAATAGTTTATGGTCTCTGGTCAAGGGACCTTACAGTAAACTGTGGTGAATTATCACAATGCACAGATTTTTAATAGACTTTGACCCTTTTGGGCTGTATAACTACTCTGAGGAGCATTTTTCAAATTCCTTAGTACCCGTCAGCACACATGAATTTGTCTGTTGAGCATTGGGTGTGCTTTGAATAGGTGGAAATTTTAGCTGTTGGTTTTACCAGGGAAAAATCCAATGAACAATTTCTATTTACAGACATGCTGTATTGTACTAATATCCCTCATACCTGCCATGACATCTATATATCTAATTACATTATAGTTGTGGACAAAGTGAGTGGGCAAGAGCAAATATATGACGTGTGTGTGTGTGTGTGTGTGTGTGTGTGTGTGTGCGCGCGCACGATTCCCCAGGTGCGAGGGCTGCGGCGCAGTCTTCCACACAGTGTGTCGGATGCGGGCCCAGCCTTGTCCACGCTGCGTTCGTCGAGAGCTGCACAAGAAACCCTCTTCATTCTGGAAGAGGCACAACCACTGCGAGAGCCCAGACGACGACTGCTGCTTCGAGCTGGACACCTGAGCTCAGAGAGCGAGGGAGCTTCCCTCCCAGCTGGGCTGCTCCAGCAGGCCTGTTTCACTGACCAGCAGCCAAGTGCTGCTGAGTCTCTGCATGTGCGCATCCACGAGTGACCACACTCTGTGGGCCCTGTAGAAGAGCTCTGTGTTTGTCGACAAGAAACAGAAGGGTCTTTTTTGTTTTTTTTTGTTTTTTTCAATCGACTCTCACTACAGACTCTTTCCTTCTCTCTCTCTCTCTCTCTCTCTCTCTCCTTCATTCCTCCTCTCACCTGAGAGATAGGGTACACACAGACAATACTTCAGTCCCTGAAGAGGAGAGGTTTCATAATGATACCAATTTGCCCTCTCCTTTCATCTACCAAATGACAGCAGGGCCAACCGGCAAATGCGGACCGAGTGGAGTACACTCGCATACTGGCGTGTAAACACACTCTTGCAGTCTGACACAAAATAATGCAGTCTCTGAAAAAACCAAGGCCAATAATGCAACTAATTTTCTCTGCACAACAGAGCATCTAATCCATTAATGGCTACACTGAAATCGGATGTTGAAAATGACATCCTGGCTACTCTCAGTTTTGGGACCCGACAGTAGTAGGAAAGTCTAACAACAGTCGAGAAGTTTATTATCCTACCAATAGATGAATATCCACATCGCATTCCCGCACAACCTCTATGGTCTATCAGTTTTTCCACACTCCTTCATTTAGTAAAGGAAGAGAAACTAATGTCTGATTTCACACTGTTTAGTTTACTACAGCGGAGAAAGCTTGGTGCCATAACTACCACTGGACAAAAGACTGAGCCTTTGGGGAATCCCCTGTTTTCAAGCGGAATTTAAGGAAAATAATCTCACGCACCCAAAACGTGCACAATGGTTTGGAGCCCTATGAAGTACTTATTCTAGTCTAGAGGTTGGCATCGTGTCCTGTACAGCTGGAACTGAAGTTTATCGCTGCTCAGTGGCACTGCTTATATGCAGCTGAGCCACGGTCCCGTTGCCAACCGCTGGGTTTCTGATTACAAACTACCCTCAGCCACAAGGTCCCAAATTATAGTTCAGAGCGCCGGGGCTTTGTTTAGCATCGGTAGGGCCAATTCAACAAGGATCTCAAAGAAAACCCGCCCGCTGACGAGCTCGTTACTCACGTTGTCCCGTCACCGTGAGTCCCCACCCGACCGCAGCATTGGATCCGTATCAATCGCTCCTCTCTCTGGGTGTGCGTTCACACTCCATTTTCCGGCTACTTGAACTAAGCACTGGCAATAATATCACTCATTTTGCTTTTGCTGCCTTATTTGACCTCTCGGTTCTCATCGTGTTTTCCAAAGGGACAATGCTTTGACGATGCAGAATGACGCATGCTTTTGCCTGAATTTCATTTCTTCCCCTATGCAAATTAGGTAGGCTAAGTGACCTTTCCTCGCTCGCTCTAGAATCCCTACTTATTTTCGCCATTACCACCTTCCCTTCTGCAAACATGGAGGCGAGGTCACGATCAGATCTCTCAGCTCCTCTCGGACACCTTACCAGCAACACAGAAGCTCTCAATGTTAACTCCTTTTTCAGATTTTCTCTAATTCTGTCAAACTTAATTAAAAATTATGTATGCGTCACCATCTGTTGGACTCGGTGGATGATGCTGGATATTTTGATGAACTTGAAGGATAAAATGGAATATTTATTGGTCAAGCCTGTGCACACTGATGAAGAGTAGAGGAACTCTGAAGGAAGTTAATTTTCTCTGTTATAGGCCAAACGTTATTACTAGCAATCCTGTGGAAAAGCAGCTAGGTCAACACGGAAGTAAAATTTTTATTTTTTATTTTTTTCACCACAATGAATTATTATGTTTAAGCGTGTATTGCTTTGTAAAACAAATTGTTTACATTATGTTTGTTTTTCCTGATTTCATATAGAGCAGCTTTTTTTTCTTCTTCTTTTTTTCTTTTTTTTTCCTTTTGTAACATTTGCACCAATAGTACTTTGTGTTTACTTTTAATGGAGCTGATGGAATGGGGTGGCTGTATGTATGGCGAGTAGATGTACACTGGACGACTGAAGAATTTTTGTGCCAGTCTCACATAATTGCGCAAAATTTGACCCTATTTCTTGAGCCTTTCTCTCGCACACTTTGCCTACCTTAAACTAAAAGCCAGTACATCCGACCTATTGATAAATGTACATTAGGAATGCAGTAATGCATAGCAATTGGAAGGTCCATGTTAATATTCTTAACTGAGCATACTGTATATCACTTTGTTTGTTGATGCCACACTGCTTTTGAATATCAGACCCACGTCTTTTGCTGGATCGGTGACTTTTATCAGCCAGTCAGCAAGTTTGCACAAAACACTGGGAGAATATGGCAGGACTAAATGGTGTGAATATCTGCCGTACCGCAAAGCCTTGTGCTGGCAGTTTTACAGCATCGCAATTATCGTGTTTAGGTTGAAAGAGTTCATTGTTCATGGTGACACTTATTGAGGAATATAATGATAAGCACTGTACAATGATGCTTTTTAGGCAACGTTGCACTAATTGGTCAAAGTAAAGCGTCCTTAATTAGCTCTGTTAGCTCCTGATTTTCATTAGAGATATTTTTGTTTTTCTACCCATTAATGCTCGACTGATCTTGTAGATGTTCCACAAAGAGTTTCCTAGGCTAACCGTAGATGTCTGGGTTAATTGTACACATCCAACCTGTTAGCCTTGATGGATAAACGTATTATTGATTAGTCTGGCATTTAACTTATTAGCACTGTTGTAATGTTATCTTCAGGGATTTTTAACACACTGAAAACGTGATACTGAGAGAAAAACAAGGGAACTAAACTTGCTTTATGAACATTGTTCTATTGCTTTTTGTACACCAAATCTGTCTTTTACTTTTGTAATGTGTTGCAGGTGAAACGAGAGCTCGTAAAGTGCTAATCCACCTTGCTGTGCTCTGTTGTATATTTCAACCATATCGGCAGTTGATTTAAACGGTATTTATTGTATTTATGTTCTATTTATGTTCATTGCGATTCGACTGTTTCTGGGCCTCTTTCTGATTTTTCTTCCGCTTCTCCCATCCAAAACCTCTTATACCACAGACGACCTCTTATGCAAGTACGGGGGAAAAAAAATTGTGTTCCAGTATTTGGTTCCTTTTGTTTTCTTTTTGTCACTGATACCAATAAAGCAAGTTACTTAACAAGTCTAGATCCGTGTGTTGTGTGAAGAGTTAATCTGTAATCTGGCTCACATCCAGGTTCAGTGGAATAACTACAACTGCGTCTGATTTAGCTTTCTTTCCTGATCTGGGTCCAAGGTGAGTTTGGTATCTGAATGGAACAAACGCATCACTGCCTACGTTCGAGGCTTATAAACGGCCCTGGCACGGAGTCTAAATACTGACTCACTCACTAATCCCAAATTAAAAGCCACAAGCTTGTATTGGGTTTTTGACTTGTCAGAGACCGCAGCATGAGGCTTGTAATTTTTTCGTAAGCCGATGCATTGTGGGACAGATGCAGTTGCACAGCGTGCTGCCTTTTTTTTCATAGATATATTCGTCCTGAGAAATTAGCAAGGCTTCCCAGCCTCGTGTTTTCCTCACATATTCATGTTGGATATTTCTTCACAAGTGGGAATGTTCTCTCGGTTGTTCTTGAAATGCTGCTATAAAGCTTGAAAGAGGGATTGGCTCTGCAAATGATTGAGTCTATTTTCTGTGTAAAACACTCATTTACAGCTGACGCGCCATTTAGTTGTGCTTGTTTGTTAACAGAAAGCCAGTGGTTGACCACCCAGTCGCCTTTCCTCCCTGGTTTACTTTAATTTTACCCCCACCACCCGCTCCCTTTTTCCTCTCCTCAAGCAGCAATTTGTCCCAGCCTTAAAGAGCTTGAAAGCCTGTCTCTGACACAGTAATCCAACAGGATCTAGCCTCCGCCGATGGGCCGGAACATGCCTAGCCCTCTGTGCGTGCGTGTGCGTGTGCTGTAGTCTCCATAAGGCAAAGGTACTGGCTGTTTTCAGCGTCTCCTGAGAAAGGAGGCACTCTGTTGATCCAAACTCCATTAAGTTCATAATGTTTGACAGGCCAAGGTTGAAGATTCAGCAGCTCGTCTCTTCTTAAATGTGTCCCTTCACACATCTCGGGACCTGCTGTGTGTTTTTGACTGTTATAGTAGGACGTCTTCATGCCAAGAGGTTGACACAGTTGTCTTTTGTCCAAGTACAATAGGTTCCTTATCATTTGGATTTGTTTTTGCTCCAGTTTGACATACAAAAGGCTTGTCAAAGGAGTTTTGGGTTATCAATAATTAGTTGTGACATCGAGGGGACATGACAATTGATTGCAACATCCAGTAAGTGAGACTGGATGAATCGCTGTTCCCAGTAAAGCTTCCCCAATGTGAAAAAAGATGATTGCACAAAGGTGGGAAAAGAAGTGTATGAAAGTTGCAGTATTCATATGGGAGTGTTCGTTGTGTGTGTGTGTGTATGTGTGTGTTGGGCCTGACTCATTTGCCCGTGATTTGTATTGAGGAGAGGGTAAATTGAACCTGAGTGTCGGCCTCGCTTAATTGTCATCGCCAATTAGTGCATTGTCGGCGGCCACAATGGCTCCAGTGTAGCGAGAGAAAGGTTCTGCTTTGTGCTTCTCCAGTGGCCCACAGGCCAGTCAAGACTCATTTAGGGCCCTGACAACATGGGACCCGAAATGCCAGAGCGGGGGGGAGACACAACAAAAGAGAGGTTTGAGGAGGGAAAGATGACGGAGGAGTGGAGGGGAGAGAATGGGGACATGAGACAGAACGCGAGGGTCGAGTTTTGGTCATAAGAACGTTGGCGTCGACCCCCACCACATCCACACGGACATGGACAGTGGCCCCTCTGACGTCCACCTGCCAGACAAAGACGCTACGCTTCCCACTAGTAACGTTGACCTAGATCAACACTGAGCAACACTCAGCTTTGGCAGCAGTCGTATGTGTCCACTGGCCTGAAACAGTAGCTGGAAATCTCACACACACCGTGAGTTCCCCCCAGTTTGTGCTTTATGGTTGTTCAGGATTTCATCACAAGTTTCATCCATTTTTATTTTCAGACATGCATTAAGAACATGAAGTAAAAACCAGTGGAGAAAAGTACTTAAGTAATTGTACTTAATTATTATACTTAAGTATAATTTTAGGGGATTTGTGCTTTACCTGAGTATAATGAATTCTGAAACGAGAACTTTGTACTCAAATGACATTTTAATGAACAAGCCCAGACTTTTTTACTCCTTACATTTTCATTAAGTACTTCTTACAAATCTCAAAGTTCATGACCTTAAATATTTTTTTCTCTTTTTATCCAGCTACCAATTCAATCAATTGCATTTGAACTCTTATCAACAATATTTAAACCATCCAATCAAACCCATACCAATTGGTATGGATACCACAACTAATCATCTTTTTCACAAAACTGCACATTAGTCTCACTTGCTGTTCAAACACCGCTATAACCTTAACCACCTTCTTATCTTTTCACACAAATTGAGTCGTGCAAATTGTTGTGAATTTACAGGTGCGAGACCATGTCGGAAAAAAAACATAAAACGTGTCTTGACTGCTACATTCAGTTAAAAACCATTTGTTTTTTTATGTACTTGAGTACATTTAATTTAATTGGACACTTAAAAAAAAAAAAAAAAAATCACTAAAGTGTCATTTTGACCTGCTACTTCCATTTTTAAAGATTTTGACACACTACCGATACTTTCATTTCGGTATAATTCTTCTGTACTTTTTCCATCCTTGGTTAACGCACTGTACCCTGGGCTGATTTCCAACAGGAATCTTTCATGAAGCTATTATTTACTCTTCTTTTGTGCAGTGGTTGGTGCTGCTATGCAGGTTCCATTAGCATGAAAAGTCATGTGACCAGCAACAATAATAATATAGAATATTACTTACCTAGTCCTGCTTTAAATTGATGAAATTAAAATCTAATCCTGTAGCATTAGATTGACTGCATATTCCATATTTGCAGCTTTAATGGGAAGCTTAAACATTCATATAAGCAAATGTAAATAATAAATGAACGCAGGGTGTGATCATGTCATCGAACAACTGAGGTTTGCATTTATTTGCGACATTCTCACCTCGCTTCTGTTCCTGAAAATACAAAGTCAACAGATTTAGTCATCAGCTCAGGACAAGGAAAGGAAGAGAAGTGAGTGATATGTGAATAATGGTAAATGGTTAAATCTGTGAAATTACATCATTCCTCTTTATGTGCATGCATTTGTGTGTGTGTGTGTGTGTGTGTGTGTGTGTGTCCACAGGAAAGGAGGCTGGGTACAGATAAAGCCTATTGTGCAGACACCTGTACAGGCATGCAGAGCGGCCAGAGAGAGAAAGACGGAGCTGGAAAACGGGTCAGCGCGTCTGTGTACCCATCACACGACACATCATGTGTACCACACCTTAGCAAGCATCTCACTCTGAGGGCCATGGCATCAACACACACGCACTGAATGCTCCGTTGGTGCAGAACACTGCGAGTTCTCTTCAATGGAGAACAGACGACTCCAACCAAAAGCTTTTCGCATTCATTGTTTAAATAGACGAGCTATGTTCAATCCCAACCTCTGAGAGTTCCACCAGCGAGCTCTACTGTCACTCAGAAGTCAACCGACCGGTGATCTTACTCACTCCAAGAGCATTTGGATAGAAGGTTTATATTTTCGCCCTGTCTGAGCTGAGCTGAAACGGTGTGATTTGGCTGTGGCTGGGATTGTGAGTCAGAGCCGCCTGATTAGGTTACTGTAGGGTTTAAGGCTCGACCTGACGTCTCAGACGGCGCATTACAACAGACGTTTCCTGAGAACCATCAATTAGAAGTGGGTGTGCGTGTACACGCTGATGAGTGATCCCTGAGCAGGCCTATGGAATGCAGTTGTCTCTATTTGCTCACATCTGTCAATCTGGAGCTGCCGTTTAATCAGCGTAATCTGAGTGTTAACAGGCAATAGAGACGCTTGACTGAACGGTTAGGTCTCACACACACACGCAGTGAGACCTTTGGACCTGAAGAGAGCTGTTGGGTTACTGAATCAACAGAGAGAGGCCCGTCCTTATGAGAAAAAATTATTCCAAAACATCTCTGTCTCGGAGCCAGTGCATGAGCAATGACCAGCGACTTAATGTATCATTGGGAGCTGCTCATTGTGGTTATGGCAAATTCAATACTGTCATATCGTGACCTCTGGCATTTTGGTTGAAAATAAGTTAACCACATAAAGTTCATCACTGGGGGATACTTTATTCTCCTGTGGTGTTATTTTTTAATTTTGCAAAGTTTTTGGTGTAATATTTATAAAAATAAAAATCTCCAAACTCACAGATAAACTTGGTTTTATAAGATTCTATCTGCTAGCCAATCAGCATCCAGGATGAATACAGAGCATAGGCAGCTGGGGTCAATAAATATCCAGGTTCTACTTACACTCTGACAGAAAAGAGCAGACTAGAAACTTTCAGCTGCAGATGTTTTGCAGAGCAAGTGTACAAAACAGAATTGGTCTTGGTCTACCGTATTTGCTGGTCTTGTGATGTGTAAACGTTTTGGCACATTAGAAAGTCTTCAGCTTAAAAAAGAGTCATACCATTTATTAGTAATTTATTAAGATTGAGGGCTTGATTAATGAGAGACAGACAGATAGAACCTTATAAAACCAAACAGTATTTGATCTGACAGAATAATAAGGTTCTATCTGTTTGGCCAGTGTTCAAAAATCCACTTTATAATCGTCTCAGAATTTTGCTAATTTAAATTTGAAGTACCCTTAAAGTGTTGGCTTTGTTGAGCTGTAAATATAGATTACAGTACTTTAGCGTTTTGCTATCTAGAATGGCAAAACTGTGAAGCCGCATATCTCAGAACCACTCTTCACCCAGATAGAACCTTATAATACTAAGGTCACGAAATGGCGCCGTTCTAAAGAAAAGAAGAGTTTTTATCCTGCATTGAAACACAGCAAGTAAACAGACTATATTAATCTGGATAAGGAATGAGGTCAAAGGGAGCAAATGTGAGAGGCTAGCATTATCAATTACACGTGACACAGATTGGAGAGGATGTAACCTACTAAGTAATGAAGCAGGGATGTCTTTATGGATATTCCCTCCTCTGCAGTTGTGCTGTTGATTCTGGGCAGGTGGTACTGGTTTGTAGGACTGGCCTGTGGCGCGGTACATCGCCTGCACCCACAGCGTTCGGTCCTGTTCGTCGTTCGTGGCAAATACCACCAGATCCCCCTCTTTCACTGCGCTAAAGAAGGCCTGGCCTCCCTGAAGACCTGGAGAAAGAATCCTGGTCAATATCCTTAAAAAGTCGATAAACCGCATGTGCACTTTTAAGACTTATTCAAAGAAAATGTAATAATGTATTCAAAAAAGAAAAATACAAGAGTATAATCTTGCTTCGTTAATCAGTTTGTGATGTCTTTCTTCCACATGAAGGACAAACATTGCCTAAGATTTAAGAAATACTGTACTTCACCCAAGTTTTGGCTGTTGTAATAAGTCTACAGATTTCTCTCCAAAAATTCCCTTTCAGTCGGACGAGAACAGCACTATACTGTTTTTCTTTACAAGCACTAATGTGCTTTCCACTTCAAAAGGCTCAGCCTTAAAGTGTCTAGTGTCAAAAATGATTGTGAGAGAAAAATTTATAAATAAATAAGATATTTGACCCTGAAACATTCAGGAAAGAGTCCCAGTCATGTCTCAAAAATCATTCAGCAAACACCTGATGTTCACACTGAACGCAAGTTTAGCAACACAAAACGTGTACTGCAAAGACTGGCAAGATCAACATGCCAGATTATGTGCATTCATTATATAGAATATAACAGAATTATTGGCACTCTTCATAAAAATTAGCAACAATAACAATATAAAAAGAATAACATGCATTGAGTGATTCTGAGCTTAAACATATAGGGACACTATGCAGTTTTATTTTACACAAAATGTAATTGTGTGATTTTTTCTGCTAAATACACAATTTATATATGTGGTGAAGCCTCCCCTGGAGAGAATAACAGCACTGAGCCTCTTCTTGCAACGTGTAACAATCTTGGACTCCTCCGCCACGCAGATCATTTCAGACTCTTTCATATTTTTAAGTTTGTGCGTGCGGACTGTCCTCTTCCATCCAGACCACAAGTTTTCAATAGGCTGCAAATCCTGACACTGAGATGGCCATCGCAAAACAGATTTTGGTCCTGCAACCATTTCTGTGTTGATTTGGATGCATGTTTGGGGTCATTATTTTGTTGAAAGATTCATCAGCCAAGTCTTAACCTAATTGCAGAGGAAACCAGGGCCATTTAAAAAAAAAGTTTTTTTCAAGAATGGTAATTTTTATTGTATTTTATTATTTATTTAATATTCTTGAGGTGTGTAAACAATTTTGCCATACGTTTTTGAGAATAAATACTAAAAGAACGTCTATTTTAAACAATTATTTTTGCTCATTTTCTTGAATGGTGCCAATAATTCTGGAATTGACCATCATGGAGTACTGAATGCATTTCTAACTGGCAAAATCGCTGGACTTGCAGAATTCAATAAGGCTTAATGTTGAGCAGCTACAGACACGTTTACGGGAACATATAACATTTATTCTAAAGCAATGCAGTTGCAGTTTAAATAACGTAAACAGAACTCAGAGCTAATCAATTATTTTCACAGCAATAGAAAACTGTACATTTTAACCCATTTACATGTTTTAAATGTTAAACTATCGGATACTGGAAATAGTGCTTACAAAAACAAAAAGATGCAACAGGGAAAGCATGCAAATAGGGTGGAGTACAGCCATCCAGAATAGTCCAACAATTATCCAAACTCTGTAGTGTTTCACAGGCTCTGATTCAACTTAAAGCTACAGTGCGTAGGGTTATTTTTGTTTAATAACTAAATACATAAATACATCATACATCATACGCCTGCTCAGATACGTCAAACTTCATCACGTCCTACCTTAGGCAAGAAAGAAACCCGTCTACATGGTGACAGGCGAGAGACAGCAGCAATCAGGAATGAGAGAGTTTAGATTTTTTTTTTCTTTGCTGAACAGGTAAGGCATTTATTTGTTCCCTAATTTCATTGAAGGCTGGTGAATAGTAATCAGCTGATTTATCCTTGTTGTGGAATTTGTATCGTTACCCAGTTGTGAAGTTGTTTAGCTAGAGAACTCATGATCGCGGGCTAGGTGTTGGTGAGTTTCTCTGTATTTTTGTATTCCAAACTCTGTTATATTGAGCGAGAGTGAGTGTGTATATTTTTCATTGATCTGTGTCTTTTTGTCCTCTGATCTGTGTTTTAGCCAGCGTGATGACACTATCCGATTCATGGCAAACTTTTTTGACAGGCTGGAGAACAAAATTCACAGGTTAAAGAACAAAATACATGGAGAGCAGAGATCGGCTAATAAAAACACGAACATCGAAAGTGACCAGACCTGATCATTTTGTTCTCTACACTGTGTTTTAGCTAGAGTTAGAGGGCTAGCTCGCGTCTATTAGCCACGGATATATGCGGAGCCTTGAGGAGAGCCCCTCACCCTGTGGTGAATTTAGCGCGAGCAGTGCGCCGTGAGATTACAGCGGACCAACCCTTCAGACCTTCGACCAGAGCTTATATTTTAGCAAGCTAGCTAACGTTAGATGACTATTTCGTTCTGTAGGTCATGTGCTGTTTATGATCCTGCAAAACGAGCACAGTTACACTGCGGCTTCTGCGAGACACCGTATTGTAGGCTATACCTCCTATTTATTTATGGATTCATAATGGTAGAATGTAGTAGCAATTAGTGTTTATAGTCAATAATTTAGAGACGAGGGATGAGGTCCGAGCTCACCTGGCTGTGGATCAGAATAATCTACTGTATATCCATCAAGCTGCATGAGCTCATGTGGCTCCGATTTCTTCTCTCTGTAACTGCACATGGCGAATGTGTACTGGCTGACCTGTAAACAGGCGACAATATTTAATTGGCATTGTTTATCTCATTTGAAAGAGGGTTTCACAGAATAACAGAATAATTAAGAGCAAATAAGATTTAGTTAAAACAGGCTGCAACTCTGAACTCTTTATTGCCTATATGAGAACATGGGAAATGTATTTAATGATAACCTTTTAAAATCAGTGAGCTGCAGTGTAAACACCTTCACGGGTTGTGTGGCCACTTGCCTGAACAAGAACAAAATATTGCCTCTTCCATCTTTTCCACACTCTCTGTCCTAATGCATAGAGGAACCTTGAGAAGAAAAATAACAATAATAATAATTACATTCTCAGATGAGTGGACATGTACACAGGGGACAAGGCCTATAGCTTTTATGTTTGCATGTGTGTATGCCTTCATTTGCCTTCAACGGAACCATTGCAATGTTTTTAGATACAGCAGACCGAAGTGAAACTCTCCGGCTCAAGCTTAACACACCGAGACGAGGTTTTTAATTCTTCATAGACTTTTACCATATCAATTGCTGACTATTATTAATGTATTTGTAAAAGCAACAAAACTCTAGATTATATTGATCAATGTTTTACTAATACAAACACAGAGGAGAGAGAGTAGGCTTGAGTAAAGAGAAATCACTTCATGGCAAAAGTCTTTGTAAAGGTGCCCTGTAAAGGCTGAAGGAGGAAAGAAATGTCCAGTGGAAGAAGATATCATCTACCTGTGAACTTTTTCATTTCACTCTCAGACACAATTCAAACAGCCATGGTCAAATTTAGATAGCAACAGTACGAAATCATGGATGACAGAGACGTCCGTTTGCACCTGTTCCTGTAGAATAATGCTACTGCTCTGACCTATGCTGACCTTTTTTATAAGGAAGGAAAAATAAAGCCAAATTCAAGGCTTATGGTCCTATAGAAAAACCAAGCCAAGGTTAAATTTATGTCTTTGATTAATGCCGCTATGGAACAAGAAGGCTAATTAGAGAATAAACAGAATGTGCTGCATGATGAGACGTACTGGCTCACACCAGAACCACCAAACAAGTGTTACACATAAATAACATAATTAGTGGTGTATGCACTCATATGTAGTAAATATCCACAGTATGTGGATTAAGCTATGCAAAATTATTACAAAGAATGTTCGTGTGCCAAATCAATATGCCAACAAAAAGCACATCCACATTCTTCTGAGTGGAAGAAAATGTCAAATTGGAGAGGTCGAGGTATAAAGGTAACCAATTTACAGGCCTTGAGCGCCCTCAAGTGGTCACACGGTGCCACGACATCTGATCGAATACCAAGCTGAAATAGGATTTATTTAGTGAATAAGATGCTCTTTACATTTCTTTAAAAATCCCCCCACCCAAGGCCGAAATGAAATGATCACCATAACATTTAGTTTTATTGTGTTAAGCGTGATGTGTCACTGAGGAAAATTTTTAATATATTAATATAAAAAGTGATTAAAATGGTCGTGTAAGTACTTCTGAGTTACTGACTAGAAAGAATTCTCAATTCAGTCATGCCTCTACTTTCCAAGGAAGGTAAGGTGTGTACATTCCTTCCAGAAAAAAAAGTGAAGCCCTGATCTATGTGCTCTCTTTATTGACAGAGAACATGATGGTTTTACAGCGCTATTAAGAAAAAATGAGTGGAGGGAGAGAAAGAATGAGAGACAGATCAGGGTGGGTGAGGCTGAGAAAAGGGATGGAGGGAGATAAACAGACAGACAGACAAAAGCGAGAGGAGCCTAAAGCTGGCAGCTCTCCCGTTCGGAGCTGTGGAGGTGCTGCCAAACTCAATAGTTCCCCATTCTTCAGTCTATCCACTGCTCAACAGATGGCTGCTTTTAATGGGAGGCATTCAACCTGAAAATCCCCATTCAATGCCTCTTCTTCTTTTCCTTTATGTAAGGAAAATCCTCAGGTGTGTGTGTGTGCGCGCTAGTTAGCGACCTAGAGTAAAGCTGTAACTGTCAGAGTCTGGTTCTAACATTTTTGATTTTCTTCTGCTGCTACTATAGCATGTCAGAAATCATTTAGGAAGATCTGAAGGCTCCTGGAGGGCTTGAAATGACATCAGTAGCAATCAGGCTATGTTGCGCTATTGCTTAAAAGAAAATAATATCCAGTGCAAGTCAAGTGCCGCTGTAGAGCTTTTGCACAAACCACCCAGCACCAGACAGCTTTAGAAGAGCATGTCATGAGTTTAGAGAAACAGGTGGTAGATCAGTGCCTGTCAGTGGTTGCTATACTTGCAGCAAAACTTCTTAGATTTGTGGATGGTTGCCTGGGCAATCACAGAAAACTTTCAATGACAGCAGTGATTTTCCATTTACCCAAGAACTCAAGCAGTCAAATAATACAATATCCTGCATTAATGATCAAAATGTTCAGCCTCATCCTCATCATGTATACTTTGGGTAGAAGTGTGAATCCCATCCAAAAGTGAAAGTCCAGAATGGCTTTTAAACCACTTGTGGGGTCAGATACAAAAAGGTAATGACAGACTGAAGAGGCTTCTGCCAATTAGCGCGGGTCTCTCAGGGAGCAGCTCTATAGCCAGAGGCTGCTGGAGTTCCTCCATAATTAACAGGCTTATGGCAAAGGTCTGCTCATCTCGCCCTTTACAATTGCCCTGCTTCATGGTGGCTATGGGAACTGCCTTGATCTGTGCCCATGGCTATTTATTATTCACAGATCAATCAGGAACTGTGTACTGGCTAATCAGTAGTTTAGTGAATGGCACAATAAATAAGTGGGGGTTCATAAAGACATTATTCATTTTAAGGTACCGGTAGTTTAACAAACAGAACAGTGCAGTAATATAATAACATACTCGAAGTTCAGTGAAGCTTGGCCTCTAGATGGCAACATCATTCTTTTCTTGAACTGCTTTGCATTTCCAAGTATTCTCTACAACAAAGTGGCTTTCAATTAGCCCTCTACAAAACAGACAAATTCTCAAGGACCAAATGTATTGCCAATTGTATCTCTTTTGCCCTATTTTATGTGCTATTCTTTAAAAAAAAAAAAGAACACCTGTGGGAAGAAAAACACCAAATAGAAGCAATAGAACTTCGTGACAATTCTTGTACACAGTGACAGCTATCACATGTGCCTCAAATACGGAATGGCATTATAACCAGGGGTTAAACTGGGATTGGGGAGATGGAGGAGCCCTCTTTTTTTTCCATGGGTGCCAACAATGTGGGATTTGTCAAGTTCAATTTGTGTGTTCTTTTATTTTAGGGTTCAACTTTGATATCATGAAAATGTGATTAAAACAAGTTTTTCGATATTTCTGATTCTGTCCTAAGCATTTGATTAAATAAACTACAATTGGGTGTCCAGACCTTACATTTTCAGTTTTCCTTGTTTGTCGGTTTTTGCATAAAAATTCTATAATAATAATATCTTCTGATTCTTTTCTGGAAAAGATACATGTACACAACAGCTCCAAGTATCTGACTGCCCCCATCGTTGTGGTGATTAAAGGGTAGACGTACCCGCTGTGCTTCATGTTTGGTGGTTTGTCCACGCGCACGGCCAGCTTAATCTTCAGGTCAGTATCCTGGCTGTTTTTGGGAAGGACCATCTTATGCAGCTCTGCAGTTTTGGGCCCATTTGTTGTAGGGTTTAGTACCACCTGGTTAGGAAGAGAAAAAAATGAGGAAATGTGTGTATAAAAGTGTATAAATATGCCTAAATATGGAAAGAGAAATGTATGATCGAGAAAGAGAGGAGACGATAATGATACAGAAAGACCCACTAAAGAGAGGACAAAGTAGATGGAAGAGGAGCAGATGCATGGTGAGAGTCTCTAATGGGAGTCTCCATCTGTTACCCTTGGAGCTTGAGCTCTAATGATTTCTAGATTTCCTTCATGTAGCTCAGACTCATTCACACACACATGCCAGGGTTCGTAAGGCTTTGCTGAAGTGAGATTCAAATATTTTTTCAGCCCTTTCAAGGTATATAATCATACCTGTAATCATATAACGTTTTCCAGTACAGCACAGATCAACATTTAATCTCAATAAACATCACCCGTTATTGGTAAAAATGAATTCAACCTTTGTTATACATACTGCTTGACTAGCATCACTCTCTCCTGAGTATGTGTGCGTACAGTGTGTATGGTTGCGTAGACTCTGTCTGTGTGTGTATCCCTACGTGTAATAATGTGAAATAAATTTGGGCAATAGCTAGTATTTTATGGGTTAACTTTCTGCTGTCAATTTTGTCAGTCATTTATTTCGGTTATATTGTCTGCCAAACACATAAATGGGACAGTTTAAAGAAAAGAAATGTCAGTAGCTAAATTCCTAATTGGAAGGAGATGAAATATGGTTTTAAAAAAAATGCTGCTAGGTAATTAGCTAACTTTACACTAGCTGTCAGTTTGTAATTGCATTATTGCATTATTTTATTTCAACACTCCAAAATGTTGTAATGCCTTTGTTGGCTATTTGGCATGAATTATAAATGACTGATTTCTTTCTTGCAGAACCTGTATTATTTTTTCCATGTGTTTAGCCCTTGCTGTACTGTTCTAAGCTATTTAAGTATTGGTAATCGGCAGCCAGACATGATTGAGTAACATTAGCAAGCAGGCCATCTTTTTTTTCCATAAAATTGCAAAATTATAAAATGTTTTCTACTGAATGTTATTTTTCATTAAAAAATAAATAAATAATCAAAACAACCAGCAGGTGCTTATTCAAAATTAAGAACATTTCAAACCTTAAAAAACGTGTTTAGAAGTCAAGTCTTTTAAAGACATTAAAGTATTTGTATGAACCCTGACGTACACACATACACACACAGCGTTTGCCCACTATACTGAAAAATGGTACACAGGAAATGTGCTCTACTCTGTTGCAGAAGCGGTCTAGTACTAGACACCTTAATGTACATTTTGAAATGTTATAGTTAGCAGGGTTAGAGCAGTTAAAACACTGTGTACTACTGTGTCACTGTCACCTTGACTCTAAATCAGGAGTGACAACCTCAAGTCCTAAAAGGCCACAGCTGTAAAGAGACTAGAGTTTTCCCTTAATTGCCAAACACCAAATTCAGCCCATGAAAACTTTAATACCTAGCTGATGCGTTGAAGGCTGATGTATAAAGCTAAACTCTGCAGTGCTGTAGCCCTCCAGGACTGGAGGCCTTGCTTTAATTGAACCTGATGGATGAGTCTCACCCTGCCCAGCTCTTTGTCCTCCAGAGCAAGGACCCCTGTGCTCTCAGTAAACAGCTTCACTTTAACCACCGGCAGCGGGTGGGTGGTGGTGAAGTCTCCTTGTGTGCCCCACCTGCAGAACAACACAGCATCACATATTCATGAATGGCTTCTTATATGGTGCATCCCTAAAAAAAACCTGTAGCTGAGCACTGTTTAAAGAATGGTGGATTTCAGCTACAAGCCCAATAGTCATTCATGTGGACAACTGGGGAAATCACCTATTTCACATACGTAAAAACAAAACACCATTATGAGACAACAGACAACTGAGAGCAGAATAATTTCAGAGACTATTTAGGCTTATACCACTGTGCTGTTGAATTCTCGATTCTGATTGGTCAGAAGGTCTTGATAAATTTTCTATAACAGCATGGCTCTGACAGTAGCGCTGGCGTCAAGGTAAATCACAGATACAGTATATATTAATGCATTGATTTTAATGTTATTGTTTCTATAGTAACAACTAATTCACAGGGGCTTGTTTGACGGACGTTCAGCATCATTTAATGTAGCCAAACAACAAACAGATTTTTTTAAAAAGTGTTACTCTTTAACAGAAAAATTGTATAATCATTGACAAGTTGCTCTAGTTATGTAAGGAGAACTTTTATTTAACATTTATCGAAGCAGGCTAAAGTGCCAGATCTTTGTACCAGTGAAATGTAATGCTATTCTTTAAAGTTTTCCACTGTGGGGAAAACTTAAAAGTCATCGAGAGAGAGAGAAAAAGAGAGTTGAATGGTGGTGAGGGATCAACCGTTTATAGTTGCTATAACGTAAGTGAGAGCAGGGACTAAATTGTTTTGCAGACGTTCCACAACATAAATGTTACTATAAACTAATAATGCTGTTGTATAAGAGGAATAAAACACTCTGGGACGAGTCAGGGGCCGCATTCCACTCGTGTCCCCCTGGCCTTATTGTACTTTATTATTCATACTTTACCTTGCACGTTAATAATTTTCTGTAAAATGAACAGCCTTCAGATGCAAAAAAGCCACGTCTCATCTTTGATGCATAAGCCATTGTAAGTGCGTGGTGTATATATATATTGACCTTGTATTTCTGGCTGTAATACCGTGACAAATTCCTAGCAACTGTTGCACAGTGAAAGCAAGCAAACAAAGAAACAAACAGCAAACGCAAACATTCCGATATTGGTTCCGTTTCAACATATTTTTTAAGGATGGAAAATATAGCATCTTGTTTCTGAAAAAAACGAGTGATTATTTCTTTTTTAACAACATTTAAACTTCTTTATTATTATAATTTATGATAAGAATCTACCTAGCTACCTGCCACATGCACTCATGTGGAAGACCACCCGTCCCATACTGATGCACACTAAACAACACATTTCCTGAAATTGCCATTCACTAAAGAGAGTCCCAGGGGTGTTTTCAGACAGTAGCATCTGTGTCTGTGTGCGTCACCTGGCACTGTATAAAATTATCCTACAGTACGAGAGTAAACAGAAGCAGGCGGTAGGGCTGGACACCCGGCTGGCCACCGTGGTGAGACACCGTCAGAAACTTTGCACTCTGAGCCGGATAAGAATTCATCACTGTGACTCAGCAGTTGAGCAAACACACTCCCAATGTAGATGAGCAGAGAGATAATGGGGAAATAATGGTGTCTGTGTACACTTTAAATGACCTCACACTACCTAGTGTCAAAACAAAGATGAGCTGTCATTTCTAAACCCACCAGTTGCTAAGGCAACCAACCACTACTAGTAGCACTAAATAGTTCTGACACACACACACACACACACACACACACTTTCAGGTCACTTTCAGTTCAACGTACGGTGCATTCACATTGCAGCGGAGCGAAACGTTTTTCGTCCCGCCTCCCACTCATTTTCTATGGAGACTAGCAAAAATCCTACGCAAAGGATTGTGGGTAGGAGAGTGGGAAAAAATTGAGAATTCCACAACTGAGAAGTGAATATCGCCAGGCGGTGGCCAATCAGATTGTTTTATGTGGCGTGGGTCTCGTCATGAGTCACGCCCATGGTCACGGTCAAGCCCCACCCTCAAATCAGTGCACCCTCACTCAGCAGCTTATTAACTATCCCCCGAAAACACGATAACAGGAAATAACTACATTGGTTTAAACATTTAATTTACTCAATACTCGTACGCGCATTGAGTGGGAGATAAATACACTGGTTAAAAAGGTTAAAAAAAGTGTACAAACATTTAGCGGGACATAAGTACATTTTGAATTTAATTAAGTTTAAGAAACACAAACAAAGATATCCAAAAGCTTCAGTATAGCCAGCATGTTTTAATCTCCATTTCACTGGGGCACAGATCTAGCCTACAACTCTGCGTGCACTTCACTCTACACAGCTAGACTTTTTTTTAGCGCCACGCACCCAAAGCGGCCAACTGCTGGCGAAGGAAACGTTTTTGCGTCGCTGCAATGTGAAAGCACTCTTAGCTGTACACCTGTGTTCAACAATTCAAGACTTAAAAATCTGTGTGCAGTAGATTTGACTTTAAACACATAATTAAGAGTAAAACAGACTAAAAATTATGCTAAAATGCTGAACACATCAAACTGGCAGACTAAATTGCCTGAACTTGCATATCCAGTCCAATTCAGATATAATAGAGTGCTGCTTTCGAATGTATCCACTTTCATGAGTCAAAAGCATGGGGGATCTATGGGAACTAGAGAGAGGGCTACGAAATGTGTCCCTTGAAGCATCTACATGCATTTAAATGTGAATTAACACAGTTTTTGGCTATTAAAAACTGCGACATACACCGACATGCATATATTATAATTAAAAAGATGCTGTATTTATAGGGCATGCCTGAATTTCCCTGAATAAATTATAATGAACTTGTTTGCCATCTGCATGTGAGGTAAGGGCAGTGCGATTATCTAAAGGTTCAGGCCTGAGCAGCGTAAAGCCTAATAACCGCACTGCAATCATCTCAAAAGGCACAGGATCGACACAGACTCACCTTTATCAAATTATTTCAAGAGACGTTTCTATTTCAAGTGGGAGAGACAATGACTCAGTTCTTGGTTCAGTGTGAGAAAAGGGATGGAATCTCACTGGCACACAGCAAAGTAAGGAATAAATCACTACACTAAATCCCTGCTTCTCTATTAAATGTTAATAGATGCATCCAACCAAAGTTTTTTTTTCCATTATTGTGTTTCCCAAAGATGAGTAATTACTTACTGCCTTGCTCTGATGATGAATGAGGCTAAATGAGGAAGTTAAATGAGATTGAACTGAATAATTGATCCATTCAGTGCTCCAGATGACATGTGCAAAGGGCACCTGCCTCTGGCCAAATATCACAAACAGTGGCACTCATCTCGGCTTGATGAATCCTTGCTCTTAGCTGCTATTCAAATATTTCAGCCATCGGCGCCAAGAGCAAGTCCCCAAGACCATGCAATGGCAGCATGAAAAGCTCTAAAAAGTTGTGGGTTTAGCACACAACAGATGAAATGAGGGCTTCTCAGATGCGAGTCATTGTGCAGACTAAAAGCTTCACCCTTTCTCCCTTTATCCACACACAACAGTGGCTTTTCCGTCACAGAGCAGTCCAGGTCAGTCCTTTCATTTCTGCTGTTATGACCATGAGTGGATAGGAGCCATTTAGGTTCTTGACTGGGTTATATAACATAGCACAGCCTTCAGGAGGCCTTAGACAATACCCATTCAGATACACAGACCATCTCTTTGATAAAGAATGGCGTTTAACGCTGCATTTTAGACATTTCCACTTTACAGCCATCACATTTTAAATATGTCTGTAATTTCTATTAGTGTGCTATTGCAGAGCTGATTAGATTTAAAGGGACAAACTGACAAGCATTAAGGCTCTGAAGGTAAAGCACAGATGTGAGAAGTATTTTTCTAGGCATTCACAAGGGACCTAACTTGCAGCAGGTCAATTATATTATTGCGAGCTTGGACAAAAAAAGAAAAAAGAATATTGGCCATGACTTGGAAATGGAAATTGTAGCCATTTAAGGCATTGTGTGGAATTGAGGAATTAAGCTGTTTTACAAAGCCTGTTGTTGCTGTCTAGACATCAGCATGAGAGTTTAATTTAACATCAAACTTCCTCCAGCATCATGATGGCACCTTGCGCCAGACTGACCTGGAAAATAATATAACAAATGTTCTGTGCTATGACTGGTACAGAGTTTATGGGTCATAGAGTTTTAAGGGGTGTTGATTAAGCAGGATATAGTAAGCTTCTCAAATCAGATATGGGATGATCCATAGCATCCAAATGCTGCCATGATGAAGGAGAAACAATATCAGGGTTGGGGGTTTTCCATACTTACTGTGGTCTAGAGGCCTCAGCCTGGTCTGTCTGAAGTTTCTCTCCTCCTTCTACTTCCATGGTACAATAGACGATTCTGTTAGGAGCCACTGACTTCAGTCCCTGTACCTCCATAATCACGATCTGCACAGCAACCAAGAGGACAGTGACATTTATGACTACATAAATTGCAAAAAAAGGCCTTCGGATTCTATTGTTGTTGCGTGATTAGAGAGATGGAAATTGGCTACAACTAACATTTGAAGAAAACTGGCAAAAAAAAACCAAACACTTAAATGTAAACCCACTCAAAATGACAGGACCACATCATCATGTTCCTCTAGCAGCAAAACCACAGAAGCACAAGAGCACATGTAGGGAACTTTACTTACCTCCAGGGTGAAGGACAGCACTACATCTGATTTGGAGAGGGGCAGGTCATTCTCATCTCCTATATCCAAGAAGCTGTTCATAGGTGTGAGTTTTGGCTTGATTTTCGGCTTCAAGTCTTTGGCTACAGGAAGAGACTCCAGGTTTGCCATTAGCAGGTTGATGGATGACCTCAGCTCCTCCACGTACATCATCTCCATGTCCTTAGACACAAACTTAGGGAACTTCCTTTCCTACCAAGTATATTAAAGAAATGTGTCAAGGCATAATGAGAGCTTATATGCTAAATAAAAGGTTTTACATATTTGGCTCATTATTTGCATATTATAGGATACTTTAGAATAGGTATTTGTGATCCTCCAAAATGCTTTAAATAAAAATAAAAAAAATCAATGAAATGTTTGCCCAATCAATGTTTGGTTCCTGCTATGAAACAGGAGTACACGGCTCTGGACCAGGCTACCGGGTCTAAAGATGCGATCATTTAGGGTGAAATAACAGCTATAATGCAAATAATTGCATAATTCAAAAGACAATCTGTAAATCCTTCTGAAAATGAGCATCTTAAATATGCATCTAGCCAAATATACCCAGATATGGACCATCTTGTGTGTTGTGACAACAAAATGAATCTTTCACAAACACTAGTGGGAACTGAACCATGAGACAACTGAAAACACCAAACAAATGATTTTGGAACGTCTAGACTCATTATTTGTGATGCAACAGGGGATCAGTATTCAAGACAAGAATAAACACATGGTGTAACTCTGTATTAACAACAGCATTAAGACTGAAGCAGTGATGACCTACTCTGGCGATTCTGTCAGTGAGTTGCAGCCTCCCGTCCAATTCTCTGCGGATCTGTGCTGCCTGCTCATCAACATTGTCCAGCTGCAGAAAGACACAGATTTAACTGAAACACTTCATGAATCCTCACTTGACTTACGCTGGGGAATCTGTAAAGACACCTATGAAAAGAAGATTGTAATTTAACAATAACAGTGTTTAACACAGCCACAGTGTGGGGACATACCACACAAAGATTCAGACAGTGGCGTGCTTAGCTGGCTTTGCATGTTCTAGAGTCATTATTTCTTCTCAATACACACACACACTAATTTAATCACACAGTAAAAAAACGTGCTGGCATGCTGTCAAGAACGGGTTTCCTCTCATTCACATGAGTGGGAGGTTCTCTCTCTCTCTCTCTCACACACAAGCACTGTTTCCCCTTGATAAGCCTCCGTCCCTGCGGCAGCAATAGGGCTGACTCTCTGCTAATTTCACACAGCAGTATCACTATAGACACACAAAGTTTGAAACAGCAGCTTAACCAGTATATAAACTGTGTGTGTGTGTGCGTGTGGGCCGCCACAATGCATTTCTCAAGACCACACTATTCATACCACGGAAGAAACGCTGCTAGTGCAGTGACAGCTTTCTTCTTCCCAACTCCTACTCAGACTAATGCTTATATCACATTACCATTAACTTCCTTGCTATGAATGATGGTTGCTCTCACAGAGATGTGACAGACATGCTGGCCAAGATTTCTTAAAGTGTCCTCATAACATGCTGGAAACCCCCCAGTTATCGGCCCAGCTGTTTTCAGCAATTACTGCTGGCTTAGCCGTTGGTCATTTATACATTAGACTGCATAGGCAGTGGGAAGAATAAGGGCTTAATGATGCGTGTCTAAGCAGATAACAGGGCTGTATAGTGTGACGAGCAGTCGCAGCATTGGGAGAACACCTTTGTTGCAGTGCCAATACTTCGATATGTCCAGGGAAAGGATTTAATGAGCCACAGTGACTCGGTCAGGCTAAACACACTGAAAGTGTGATGGAATCTCTCAGTTTATAGTAATGCAAATACTAATCTCTTGAACATCAGACAGTGCGACTCCCACTGTCTACTAAAATAGAGATGACTCATAGCTAGGCATAGTCTAAAAAATTATATATATATAACGTTTTTTTTAGACTATTTTATATATATATATATATGAATGAAAGCTTCTTTATTGTCACATATTCATTTACAAGTACAGTACAGTGAAATTTGATTCTTCGCATATCCCAGCATGTTGGTGAGCTGGGGTCAGAGCAAAGGGGCAGCTATGATACAGCGCCCCTGGAGCAGGGAGGGTTAAGGGCCTTGCTCAAGGGCCCAACAGTGGCAGCTTGGCAGAGCTGAGGTTTTGAACCCACGACCTTCTGCTCAGTAGCCCAGTGCCCTAACCACTGAGCCACCGCTGCCCCTATGTATAGTATATGTGTATATGTGTGTGTGTGTGTGTGTGTGTATATATATATATATCTCTACAACAAAAGAAAAGAAAAAACTTGTTAATATATGGAGTGCGTATATAGAGGCTTTTAAAAATATTTTTATATATATATAAAAAATTGTTGATATATATATTACACACATACATACATACATACACATATATATATATATATATATATATATAAATATTTTAAAAAGCCTCTATATACGCACTCCATATATTAACAAGTTTTTTCTTTTCTTTTGTTATAGACAATTCCCACCTGGTAGCTGAGTCTTCCCTACTGCATGACATCTACCCACCTGGGAGGATAAGTGCTAACGCATGAAGTTAGCCACACCATAGGACAACGAGACACTGGTCACTGATTAGGAACTAATGGCGTCATCCGTATTTCACTTTTGAGAGGTAATTAGGGACTATGCAAATACAGATAATCGATGACATTCAAAAGCTTAAACATGGCTAATTAGTGCGTAAAACATTCGGTGTTCACATGCAGCACACTGTAACGTGGTACATACACATTTGATTGCACACTAACAAAACACAAGGAGAACTAATTAAGGTAAGGTCAACCCTGTGGTCACACACATTCATCTTGAATGGGAATTAAGAGTCGCAATCCGAATGCACGACAATACTCAAAATACTTTTCCAGGAGAATCTGTAACACTGTTTCCTCAAAAAGTGGTAAATGAGCATCTATTATTTTAATGGGCTGGTTTTATTTTCCAGGTAATTAAATACGTTTGTGAGCTGTTGCAGATCCTTACAGTTATGGTTCCAATTTAGAATACAGAGATGACAAATTCAGCACAGATTGCGCAGATTTATGGCACGCTTTATAAGAACAGTGTTTAAAAAGAACAGTGTTTTTTTTGTTGATTCACTTTTCTTGCATAAAATGGACTTAAAATAAAAAAATAATAATGCTTTGAGGCAACATTGTGTATACTGTATACGCATATATGGATGGGACAACAATGGAAATCGACTTGACTTGTGCAACGGAAAGAAATGATACAGAGAGTCAAATAAAAAACATTTGATTTATGCGCCATATTTGGAATGAAACTGAGAAACTCTCCAACTTGTGAAATTTAAATATTAAAAATGGCAAAAGGAGAGAATCTCATTTCATTTAATTTTCAAGGCAACCATTTTAGCTTGATGCAACATTGTGAAGTATTGTTTCTAAACCGTTTAGACACCAATCATTTTGAGCCACAATTAAGTGTTAAAACCAATAATGGAAAAAAAAAATCAAGTAATTTGAATGTACAGTATGTATGACGTAATGTGAATATATAACAATTTTTTGAATTCTCACTAGTAACACATATCGCATGCTGCCTGCTACACTAGAGAATTGACTAGAATGGGCTTTTAATGGCCATTAATATTGCATCCATGTTAAACACACCGAGTTTGCCAGTTTATTAGGTACACGTATCTAGTAGATTGTTGAGTCTCTTTTGGCCTCGGTAAAAGCATAAAAAAAGATTTGCCTAGACATGGATTCGACAAGATGCTGGATGCACTGTGCAGGAATGTTGTACCAATGTATCAAAAGTTTGCATACCCTTAGGACAAAATGAAGACAATATAAATAATTTTATTTTATACCAACAACAACTTTGTGTGTTGGGTTTCACAGACGCTCCTTCATTACAAGTAACAAAAATGGTCAAGTAGTTTAGGTGGCCTCAGATTGCCATGTATTGAATGACATCATCAACTGTCTATGTGTCTATGGTTGTAGTCCAATAAGCGGTGTGTTCCGAGATGACATTCTGCACACCAATGTTGAATCTGGATGTGATTTGTCTGGTTGTAGCCCTCTGATCCATGAGCTATTTTTGTATGGATCACCGATCACTGGTTGTTTTATGTTTTTCTGCACTACCTCTTGGGACACACCCTGGAAACGGCTGTGCATGAAACGAGTACAGTTGACATGCACACCAACTACCATGCCACGTCCAAAGTTACTATGGCTACTCGTTTTGCCCCGTTCCAGTGCTGAACTGAACACTCACTGATTCAAACCTGTGTGTGTGTGTGTGTGTGTGTGTGTGTGTGTGTGTGTGTGTGTGTGTGTATTTAAATACATATATACAAAGGGCAAGATGAAAAATGTTCGTCAACGCCTTTTTTCCATGACGAAAATGGAATGATAACTAAATAAAAATTCTCCCTTGCACTCAAAATCTATGACATTCTCCGCAACGAATAAAAATGAGACGAAAATGTCAGAAGCGGTCGATTGGACAAAGGTGAACCCCCCTCGTTTTTCAAAGGTGATTATTCATGGGCATACGCTCGGCTGCGTGCGGAGAGAAACACTGTGATAGGGTGGCGCTGTGGTCGCGCACACTGCTAGATAGACTCCGGACCTGTCTCTTATAATCTGCGTACGTATGCTAAGGTTAAAGCTTTGTGGTTTTAGAAATGTGCGGTCATACTCCTAACTCGTTTGGTAACATTAGCAACCTTTTTGACTACTGCAACGTTATTTTTGTGAAAAAATGTTTTATCCGCTAGGGAAAAAAAAGCTTTTTGTAGTTTCTGTCTAGGCTAATATAATACTAGCTAACTAGAACTAGCATACCTGATGACACCCTACCAAAGTCACTGAAATTAATTTACTTTTATTAAGTGGATACAGTTTATGTAATAAATGTGCTCACTAGAGTTCTGTTATTATGTGACCACTTCCCCTATGAAGGAGCAGCTTGATGTTGGAGACAGGGTCGTAGCTCTATGATGGTTTCAGCCGACGCACATCAATGAAGGAGAAAGACTTTGGGAAGCCACTGTTGGCAAAGTGCATTTGTAAAGCATTCAGGCGTTACATTTAAGAGGGAATGAAAACATGGGAAATGTATGTATTTTTTTTGTATTTATGTATGTTAGTTTTTTGGAAACTAAACATTTTTTTTATTTTATTTTTTATTTTATGTGCTTTCTGAGTTAATTCTGTGCCTGGATGTGGAACTAATGGGACTGCGGTTTCTGTATTCTGTGACTCCTGACGGCACACATCAGAATCAGAATCAGAATCAGAATTAGGTTTATTGCCAAGTAGGTTTTCACATACAAGGAATTTGCTTTGGTAT
>JAOUQW010000010.1:10455797-10471256 GCA_028565825.1 Olivaichthys viedmensis | reverse complement strand
ACAGAAGGGTTTATGTAAGGAGACGAACAGAAGAGAGATTGATACCACAGTGGATCAAAACTACAGTGAAATGTGGTCTCAGATTTTTGGACCCCACTATATGTCCTGGTTAAGCAAGTATGGACCAAACCCAGACTCAACCAATGCATCTAACTGACACTCCATATTCACACACTAAACCGCCAAATCTGCACATGCGTGAATGTTGAGGCTAACCCAGACCACAGAGGACACCGACTTAATCAATTAACAGGCAGGAGGCACATGAAAGGGATTGTGGAAGGGATTACATGCACTGACCCCCTGAGGGATCTAGGAGCAAATGGAACTTTAAAGCAATAATTCAATTAGGGTGCTGGCAGCTCAGGTGTGACACTACAGACCAAAAAACAGGACCTGCACATGTAAGGTCTAGACCATTGAGAAACAGAAGGAAAGGAGACACCACGCACCTTCTTGAAAAGGCGTCCAGAATCCTCGCTGATCTGGGCGAAGCGTGGTATGATGTTGTTGAGGTAGAGATCACTGAGGGTGGCATGGTCACGACTCTCACGCTTCACCTGAGTCAGCAGCAGGTTCCAGCAGTTCACCGGAGACAACACATTCTGCTCCTTCCTATAGGATAGAGAAAGAGAGAGAAAGATAGTTAAGGGACCACCATGCCACTCTCTAACAGCAATTTAGATCAAATGTTTGCCTGTACAAAGAAAATCTTGGTTATGATTCAGTGATATTAATACATAACATGTCTTCATCAGGTCCATAAAGAGAACTGCTTCGTGTCAAAGGAATAAAAAGTGTTCCTGAAACACAAATTATAAGCAGTTCCTGGACAATTTAAATAAATTGTCCTGACTTGCACACTTGGACCACTGCCCTGTGCTCCGAGCTGGATAAACCTGTATAGACAGCAACTGGGGCAAGCAGTGGGCCCATTCGTGTGTGACTAACATACATTCAATCAGCACTGCAAACAAGCCCCCCCATAAAAAACAAGCTCACTTCTTATTTTGATTCCACTGAGCCTTTCTACTTTGACCCGTAAACCTGAACCTTGTGAACTAAGAAACAGTGCTACTCCTTTGCTAAAATACATATAAGTCCTGGTATGGAGCTATGTAGAGTAAGAGTGAGCAATTTCAGTCCAGGACAGAAAGAGTCCAACAGACACCTCATTCAACTCAACAGTTAATTCTCAGGTTTAGTAGATGTGATAGAACAAAGACACCACCAAACTGTGCTGGACTCCATCGCTTCAGGATGCACCCCTGAAGTAGCGGCCCAAACAGAATAAACATATTGGCCTCTCCACTGACAACTGACCAATCCAAAAGATATGTAGGTCAAGCTTCTGAAACATTTAGACCAGAATCATCGAGTTAAGTCGTTCACAAGATCAGTTTTGGGGCTCAGGAGAATTTTCAGGCAGAAGCTGAAGGCAAGGCAAGGCAAGGCTCAGTACATAAACAACATTAAATTAGTTCAACAAACAAATGATGGCAAAACTTGCTAACTACCTTTGTCTATTTGATCAAATTACTGCGTAGCTAACAACACAGCCATGCCAGCTAACTTTAGCTCAGTTTGGGCTCAGTTTTGCATTATTTTTGTATATGTGGCTTATTATTTACTGAAATCTAGCTCATCTAACCAACTAAACAGCAGATGAAAACAAGACAAGTCCAAAATTGACATTTTATTTTTAATTTATTTTTTACCTCGAAAATGGGTACCATCTGTTGCTCTGTGTCTCTCAGGCATATCTAGAGCTTAAAATTTTAAAATATGTCTGCGAGAAACACTGGCACATCTGCTAAAGAGCTGAAAGCTTCACCGAGATAATAGCTGATTGGAGGGTCAAGAAAATAAGGTGAGTCTTGGGATATATAAAGCAATTTTATAGAGAATTAAATTACACATTACAGCTTGGAGAGAATGTTACTAAGCCCTGCACTGCTGCTTGTACATGCAGAAGATATGGACCAAATGTCCTATGGATGCCAGCTGACAAGGTGAAGGGGGTACACAGGTTGAAGTCGGGATTTGGTTCTTATCCTTCCAGTGCTGATTTAGAATCAGCATTTGTTTGTCACATCCTTAAAAATACAATTACAAGAAGGACGGGACCTGGCATCCAATGTTCTATGGATGCCAGCTGACAAGGTGAAGGGGGTACACAGGTTGAGGTCGAGATTTGGTTCTTATCCTTCCAGTGCTGATCTAGAATCAGCATTTGTCTGTCACATCCTTAAAATTACAATTACAAGAAGGACGGGACTTGATCCTAAGTGGGTTATTTTGGAAAGGAAGTTTCCAAACAGACTTTTCTGGCACTATAGCCAACCCTGCACCTAGCCTCACCCAAACCAAAACCCCACAACGCAAACACAAGTTCGTTTTCTTGTATAGGTTCACTCTGTTCCTCACTAAGTGGACTCTGGACAGTGTGTGACCACTGAGGGCCCCCAGCTGTACACACTGTCAAGCACTCTGTTAATATGTTACAGTCAGTATGTTTACAAAGCTAAAGCTCACACATGACCTTGGCCCCTGCCGTTAACTCCATCGTGCGGCATCTGCAAGAGCTAAAAATGTCTAAAAACTAACATTCGTCATCCCGCTGCAAACAAGCAGCTCCAAGCTGCTACTATAGTCATAAACAAAGTGATTTAGAAGTGCTAAATACAAGCTGGAAGAGTCAAAAACACACCTTTTCTTCTTACACGGCTCACTTGTTTCGCAACTGTGACTATGAGAAGGGAAAAATTAAAATAAATAAATAAAACAGAAAAGTAAGCTTGACCCCTCTTTTTCTGGCTGTGGCTACAGATAACTTAGGAAAACTCTGAGGTACAAAGGATTAAGCGGGGCATGAACGAACTACATTCTAAGCATCTGACAGGTTTTACATTTTTAGCTGCATGCACTGTAAGGACCCCTGCCATGTCCCCAAGTATCCACTGACCAACAGATAAGCCTTCAGACAATCTAAAGCAAAGGTTCCCAATCCTTTACAACTTGCAGCCCATACAAACAAACACAAAAGGCTCCTGCTTCCCACATCAGGTTAGAACCAATCCATCGTTTAAAAAAAAATTACAGCGGTAACATAATAATTAAAATAATAGTTAAATATTTTAGTCTAATTTTATACAAATTTTATAAAATAACAGCAAATCATTTTGTTTAGTGATGCCCTAATCTCATCTTTCCATTTGTGATACAATGTGGATATAAGAGCTCTGAGTATCGATTGATACTTTTCAGGTACTGATATATCTTCAAGGTAACTAAGTCTGATCTCTGCAAGTTTCTGATGCCAAGCTATGCCTCATGACAGGTTTTATCTGCATGATCTGTGTCGGGTCAGTCAACGGCACATGTGTTAAAAGCATAAAATACGTCACAGGATTGGATGGGAAAAATATTTCAAATCCAATTCGATGCTGATCCAGCTTTTTTATGGCCCGATTAGGGTTGTCACAATGCCATAATTTTAAATACGACACAGATACCAAGTATATTATCACAGTGTCTGTTTGTATTCCTGTTTTTGTATATGTTGATTGTTCACATACGTTACTGAATAAAACTTAAAATGCTAATGGCCCTGAAACCCACTTGACAACATGAACTGAAAACAGAATTTGTTGGCAAGGAAATTTTCCCCACTGGGTTGCCTTAAACAGCATCAATTCATAATTTTAGGTCTCTGTGTTCAACACCCAAAGTAGAGTATCGAGTTGTTTGACACTGTATTATTGATCTTGCAACACTAGCTCCTATATCGATACACAGTATCTGATCAGGGTATCCCTTGTTTGTGTCTCTGCTTAAAACTGTTATGTGAATACTTCGAACATGAGTGTAACAAAATGACATAATTAAAAGAGCGCCAGCCAAATTTTAAACAAATTTCTGAAAAAAAAAAGAAACAAAACTTAGCAAAAGAACATGCAAACTGTTCTGTGTTTCTATGAATATTCTGAACAGGGTACAACAACATTACATAATAAAAAGACCATCTTTTAAAAAACAAGCATAAAAACTTTCTTGAGTTTTTGGCATTTTCATTTGGTCTCTCCGTGCTCGTTGATTCTTTTCTGATTTGTTCCTACAATGAAAGCCTGGTTCATACTTCTGCGACCGCGTATCTGCGAATACGACAGGGCGTCATGCACGGATGCTTGCATAGGCGTCTGCCTTCATGCTTGCCCGTAACGTGAGCGTGTACTCTAGGGAGCAGTGCCACATGCACCAAACCAGAATTTACAGGAAATGGAAAGCGAAAAAGAGAAGTCTCGGAGCAAAAAAGCAAAGGAGAGAGTTCTGTGTTTCACCATAGAATGGATAGAAGACAGAAGGTACTGGATGCGATAAAGGAGAATTTTATTGTTCACACAGCACTTTAGATGTATTTGTTGCAATATTACCCTTAAACCCTTGATGAACCGGACAGACCTCCCCACCTCAACCAATCAGCGTTCGTCTGAAAGCTAGCTGATGCACCGCACGTAGATACGCACGATGCGCTGTTAGGATTTTGGAGGTGTGCACGTCATGCTTACCCATAAATCCCCTCGCTGCGTCGCAATGCAAATACACAAACGTGCTTCAACGCAAAAGGATAAACCAGCCTTTAGTTGTACACTTCAGAACAAGTGCGAGGCAAGCATGTTCTGAGGACTTGATTCATGCTGCTCTTAAAGATATACACTCTAACACATACACACACCCACACAGCACTGTAGATCCTGCCTAAACAAAGTGGATATGTATATCAGAAATGATACTACAGAGCTCTTTGAAGGGCACGGCTGAGGCGACATGAGGAATGAGCCGCAGGAACACACTTGTCCAAACACGCACTGCAGCTTTGTAACCCACACAGAATTGCTATTGCATAACAGGTTCATTTTGGGGTAAACGATCTCAGGAGTTAGAGTTAACAGATAAAATGAGGCAGTGCGGAAGTTAAAAGGTGCTCCTTAGTACTCTAACAGTAGAGGAAGGAGCCTAAGGAATATAAAATAAAAAATTAGAGGTGCTATATGGATATTTCCCAAAGGACAAAAGGCATCAAAAAGCGCTCAGATATATAAGACCCAGTGGTCTCAACTACACATTTCCTCGAGAGCTCAAAAAAGCAGATCGTTATCAGTTTAGTGAGGTTCACAACAAGTAGCTTGGGGTCATTTGGTAAAGGCTACTAAAAAGCTACGGTCACATGAATGGAGGAGTCACCCAATTAACAGCAGGGTCATTACAGACAGAGCAAGTCTTTCACCAAGGGGCATGAAGCAGGCCGGGGTTCCCATGGCAACATATGCCTGAGTCGTCACATAGTGGCATGATGGGACTTTTGGCCTGGTGGAGAAGAAGAGAGAAGGAATCCCAAACGCTCGGACGTCTGTTATGAAAAGAATTCCAGATGCATAGCCAGACAGATTGTGCAGGAGTGATATGAATTATGTGTACAGTGGCTGGAAGACATCACAGATATAAACAGAGCTGGCCATTGAGTTAGTGAAAAATGTTCCTCATTAATATTTTCTGTCCCTTGTGTTGCCATTGTGGGGGCACGCCACACTATATAGTCAACAAACTTCAAACACTCTCTTAAATCATCAATTTATTTAAATATATATATACACATAGTGGGCTCCAAAGGTCTGAGATCACATTGAAAATCCACCACCAATCTCTCTTCTGTTCATCTCCTTACACAAACCCTTCTGTTACAGCCATAAATCTCAAACTTGGATTCATCAGTAAATAGTACTTTTTTTCAGTGATCCACTGTGAAATGCTGGTATGTCTTAGCCCATGCCAAGCGTTTAGCCTCGTTTCCCTTCCTGAGAAGTGGTTTAGAGACTGCTACTCGTCCTTTGAGACTAGCTAGCCTTCTTTTGACACTACTTTTGCTGATTGGAGTCTCTCGTTCTTTGTTCAGCATATGCTGTATCTGTGATGAAGTTGCTGTTCTCTCTCTCAGTGATGGTCTGATGGTGTGCTCACTTTTGGTCCGCCTGATTGTGCTTTGGATACGATTGATCCAGTTTCTACAAAGCCTTTTAGAGTGCCATACAGTGGCAATGAAAAAAATTCCAGATTTCTCAATGTGGTCTCAGACTTTTGGACCCTACTGTACATTTAATGGTGAAAGGATGCACCATTCACACTTGCCATAAAAAACCCATTACACAAGATATGACATATAACATATCCCACATACAGTGGAATTTGTTTATCACATTTGTCTTCTCTCTATTTTTATAAAAGGTGTATCCCGGACTTTACCATTCATTTGATGAAGAATTTCTCTTCTCTTCATTTGATGAAGATACTGTATTTCTTGTGTTCTTCTTCTTCTTCTTTATTGACTTCTCAGAAGGATGTCAGTATGTCGTAGGATAAATAGTCATCAAGATGTCATTGTTTTTCCTGGTAATGTATCGGTTTGTTCACACATGAGCTCTCTTGATATTTTCCCTGAAATTGTACTAGGCCTCATCCTGGTCAGTTGTCGCATCAATCTTCTTGTGATTTTGACTTAACCCCTTTCTGATTAATTACTATTGGATACCTGCGTAAAATTGCACGTGTCAAATAGGCTTAATTCTAATAAGGATATCAATTTTTTTCTTCCCTAAATCATATTGGGAGAGACATTCTGTAGATTTTTCTGTCCCTGTGTTTGTCATGTTGCTTGTAGTGACAGCAAATGTGGTGTCACCATGAAAGGTAGCTCAGCAAATTATCCACTGTATTTTCAGCTTTGTACATCACCATATTGAAAAGCGTATAAGGCTGCTCCATTGGGAGCTGGCATCAGCGCTGAATACACAGGTGTGAGCAACTTAATGAAGTTAAACAGACGCCCAACTGTGCACAAATTCAGGAAATGAAACACCCATAGGAATTTTATCTTTTTAGCTGAAAGGAGGAGCTTTTCCTATTCACATCTCTGACAAAAGTAGCACAGTAGTGGTCTAATTCTCTTTTGTGCTGGCCCAGCCCTGAGACCTGTGTCGTTAACCTTCATTTACAAAGCCCTGCCTTAACTGCTGTGGCTTTGAGTCCACTTTACAAACTGTTACACATTGGAAGTGTTCAAGGATGGCGGCCTGTATATGATAGAGGCTTGATCTCTCACTGTAATATACTGATATAATGTGATATGACAATGGTAAATTTGATATAGCTGTATCTTTAACTAGATAATAATGACTGTGAAATGTCACATAACATCAATTATATTAATAACATGAATTTTAAATTTAGACTCAGGCTCTGTATCTGTCTTATCTATTTCCAGAAATTAATTAACTTTAAATGTAACTTGGAGAGGAATTGAATGAGACAAATTCTGTAAATTTGTGTCTTTACTGTTTGTTACTCATCATATTTAACACTCCATATTGCCCCAGTTGTAAGATGTATTTTAAAATACCCACTATATCTTGTTGTCATATCAATCATGATAGTCCAGATTTATAAATACAAGTCATTTAACATTTCTATTTCACCTTTTTTTTACTTTCAACTCAAAGTGTTCTGAACATCATCTCTGTAGGATAAATATGATTTACTATTAAAATTAAATTAAAATGATTCTTAAATAAATTTTAATACTACAAATTTATATTATTATAATTTATATTATAATATAAACATTTATATTATATAGTTTTATTTTGAAAATAGGATTTTATTAGTATAGTTCCACATTAAGTTAAAAAAAAAAGTGTTCCCGGACCCGAACTGGGCTGAGTCTCCTGAAAGCATTATAGCACATAGATAATCATTAAATGATATAGCAAGCATCACATTAAACACACTCTCTCTCTACCTATTAAGGTGATCTTAACTTTAAGATGAAACTGGGGCCAGAACATAAAAGTTAATATACAACTGATTTCTATACAGACAAATTAGCATTATATTATATCATTATACACTCTCAGACAAAAAAGGTAGTAAACTGTACCTTTTCTTGTCACTGGGGTGATACCCTTAAGGGTACAGCTTTCGTACCTTTAGAACCTTTTACCTGGGAAGGTGCATGTAGTGTACCTTTACATTTAGAAGTAAATTATAGGTACAACAGTGGTTCGTAATGTCTAATTATGTACCTTTAATTAAGGTACACTATATTCACATTTCCAGGTAGGATGTTCCCTTAAGGGTACCACCCCAGTGACAAGAAAAGACACAATTCCATACCTTTTTTTCTGCGAGTGTACATTTTATCCTACTACACAACAGAAGTGATTATAAGTGCTGTTAAGGTTGCACAATAAATCATTTGTTAACTGTTATTGCAATATTGGCCTTTGACATATATTACCAATATATTACACAAGGCTGTAATATGTAAAATCTCTCCCTAATCAGTGAATAAATGTTTTATTATACAAGTTTATTATATGAGTTTTTAATAATATGAGATCCAGATGAGTGTCGTTATTTTGATGAATCGTAACAGACTGAAAATATTTTCATGTTTTCATGATAACACAGGCCAACCATGAGCCATGTCATATCGGTTCTCTAATGGGTTTTTATACATTGCAAGTCACATCACAATCTCAGTATGTACCAATATAATGGCACTATGGAACTTTGCCTGTAGTGCCATACAAATACAATGATAGCATAGGACTACTGCCTAGCGAGCCCATCTGCACATAATAAAATACAACATGGAAGTCCCGCTCTTCGTATCGAGCCTGTTTTTCGTCTGTGGGAGATAAAGGAAAGGAGTACTTCAGTTAGCCAGCCATCTCAGCCCATGCAAAATGACAGCCTGTTTACTATTCCATGACCCATGTTTACACCAGCCACGGTCACACTGGGTATAAGCAAGAAAATGGCACCATTTTTACACTCTGATTGCCAAGCTGTCAGAAAATGAGCATGTACAGAATGATCAATGAACTGAGCCATCAGGATATGCTGCTCCCATGTGCCTGCTCTTTCTATCTCAAGGAAGAAGGTAAAAAGTGAGAAAGAGAGGGTAGAGATAGGAAACATGGGCCGTATTCACAAAAAAATCTGAAGCTAAAAGTAGCTCCTAACTGGCAGATTTAGGAGGAACCAAAAAAAAAAGGCTAAGACGAATTCACGAAGCATTTTAGTGCTAAAAGCAGATTCTAAACCTGCGAAAACTTAGGGGTAGTCCCGAGGACTTCTATGTCACTAAGACCGAATCACCACCAAATCCTAAATGGCTGCTGCTGGTGATTTACCGGCGCAATTGAGTTCATGTGTACACCCATAATTTAGTATGAAATAAGCCACACTTTCATGTTCGTTTTAATTGCTCTATGACATTATGTTATTATAATGTGATATTGTGAATTTGGATGTCATTTATGAGTTTAACATGAAAACCACTACCGCATCAGCCAATCACTGTCAATATTCATTCATAAAACGCTCAGTCATCCGTAGCAACGGGGTCTACCCCGCCCTCGCTTAGCTTAGGAATTCCTTAGTAAAAGTTCCTCTCAGCTGTTTTGTGAATATGTTTTTTTAAAAGAAACGCTTAGCTAGGAACTTTTAGGAACCTGCCACTAACAAGAGCACTTAGTGGTAAGATTTCTGTAAATACAGCCCCCATGTCTTTATCCTTCGACTGTAAGGTAGTTTGATAAATATGGTTTGGATCAAATTGGCTCAAAGTGTGGTGTTTTCCTTGCTAATGTCTCAGTAACGGTGCACAGGATCTCTGAGCGATTACATTCAAGCTTACTGCTTTCCTCGCTCCATCTCCCTCCTTCGCCCTGACCCTGTGGCTTCTTTTATTTTGTCACCAACACACTGCGATCGATAAGGTTGATACCGACGGGTCTGCTCATCAATGGAGAAACCAAATCAGACACCAGAGACAGAGAGGCAGACAAAGAAAGAGTTTAAAAGAAACAGAATGAGACAGAATTGTGATGAGTATGCGTGTGTGAGACAGACCAAAGAAGCGAGTTTCTTCCTCAATTAGCTCAGCCTGCATGCTCCCATGCTTAGTAATGCAGATGCCGCTCCCATGGTGACTGCACCTCCTGTCCCCTAGGGAGGGCTTAGTGCAGATAGGAGACCTACTGCTCCACTAGCATCTCCACAGTATTTATAATTACACTTCAAGCATGTTTGGGGTCTCTCTTTTTTCTTCTTGTGTCATGGCAACCCATCTTACGCAAAATTCAAAGCAATGACGAGAAATTTGGTCGGATTTTAAATAATGAAGTATAATGAAATACAGAAGCTCTCTTTGTCTTCCAATGGAAAAAAACTGAGGTGCATGCAGAGAAGAAAAAAACTAATTGCTAGATATAATAATGCATTTATATAATAAATAATATAATAAATTATATTATAATAATAATATAATAGGTAGGAAGGTAGGAAAAGCTAGCATTGCTAAAATCCATCCATAGCCCAATCCTTAACCATTCATAACAGCTGGAGAAGGGTCTTTTTTAGGCTGCTGAGAGCTACAGTATATTACGTTCATAACGTAAGACCTTAAGTTCATATTAAACTTCAGGGACTTCAGGTAGTTCAGTCAGGCCTCTGTAGTAGAGCCTGGTTTCTTCTTGTTCCCCCGAATGAGTCATCAGTCATTAGAGATCCACAGATTGAGCCCTGCTCTGTGTGAATGTCAATGCGCCATATTCATTCTAAGTAAATTTATTATATTGGCTCTAGCCTAACAATTCCATTTCCTTTCTCCTCATTTAATTTGTTTTTCTTCTCTGATACCACTCTGTATGCACCTCAGTTTTTTTCCAGGGGAAGAAAGAAAGGGGTATGAGGTAACTGTGCTTCTCTAACAAAGTCGACCTGGTGCCCCATAATAAATATTTAAATGCAGATAAGTTACTGTTGTTGTGGCTTTTATGAATAATTGATCATGCATTTTAAGGTAGAGCCTTCCCTCTGCAAACTTCCGCTGTTTTTGATTTAGCATCATCCTGATTAAAAACAGAGACATTTAGTGGTTCTCTGCACACTATGACAAAATCAAGGCTCTGAATACCAAACGTGTGTGATTCAAAATATATTATTAACCTACAGCGTTTACAGCTCCAGAGGTGACTTGAAACAGCTGTTGGCCAGAGTGTGAGTTTGAACCAATGTTTATGCAGTAACTAATGCTAATTTAATTCATTATTTATCAAACAACATGAACAAATGACGTGCATGCAAAGGATTAGATAAGACATAATATAGTGTATGTAAATAAATATGTTTATATCTAATAATATTATTTAATTGATTTGTCTGTTATATTTAATTTATAGTTATCTTTGTAACCAGTGTGCCTCTTTATTTACAGTACTTTTACTTTAACTTTATTTTTCACTAATGGCTCTCCTTTGACTTCATTCAGGGGTTTTCTATTTGGGGTTAGATGCACACATGCATTTGTAAGTTTGATGCATACTGTGTATATACTTCCATCCATTACATCATCAATGCATACTATGTGCAGTATAAGTTGTATTATATTGTTGCTGTCCAATGAAAAACATGTATCTCCAAAATTCTAATTTTTCAGGAACATGAAAAAACACTTTTTCTTATCATTAATCATACACAATAAATCCGAAATTCACGGTTGATTTGTCAGCTTTTCATTGGTCATTTAGATGTTAACTGCTGTGGGGTAGATGGAGGTATTTGCCCACATTCCATATATGTTAAAAAGTAAAAAACGCAAAAAGTGAAGATACATGTTTTTCTTTGGACAGTGACGATATGAAATACATACGGAATTTGATGTGGCAATATAAAGTGATAAATAGCAGACAGGCAATAGCAATTATAGCATTCAGTTATACTTTTACTGTTCCATAACATCTCAGAGTACAATAGTAAAGTTAACACAAGTCACAAAAGTGGCTGTAAGTCTATAAATGAATGACTTAATTCCGCACGTTCCTTCATAAAAATACAATAAAAGTCAAAGATTAAAGAATTAGTACTGGAACATTCATTTATTACTGGTTACTATATCACTATTCCGATTTGTAAGTACGGGTCTGCGCATTCTAGGTTCATAATGCTACATTACTGAAAGGTATCAGGCCAAATCTCATGTCAGGCTCTTTATAGTTAACATTTGTATAGTGAGATTAATTGATTGATCTGTTTTGAGCAATATGTAATCTACATAACATTAAGAAGTTAATTTAGTGATTAAGTTAGCAAATTCAATATGTGTGAGTGTGTACAGTGAAACTAAAGTTATTGTTCTTACTGGAGCTTGCGATTGTTTTTAAAAAAAAATTCTTCACCACACTCTACATTACTACAAACTCTCAGACTTCTCTATGCACCTCATGCAGTTGTGTTTTGTGCATACACTTACCTTGGTGTTGATGACCAGGGGAAGCGGTAGCATTAACAGCGGTGTGAGAATGATAATGAACAGACTCCGATAGCTCCATACTCCTCTAATAAAGACCCTCATCATTGAGCTGAATGGTGTAAACTCTATGACTTTATCGTGTGAAGGGACTTAAATAGGCTGCCAGTGATTGATCTTTGCCCTTCTGTCACCTTTAACCTATATTCTCACTGTTACTGGCCTGTGAGTTATCACCCAAGGAAGGATTCCACCACAGGAATGACTCAGAAGATTAAGCTTTAACATTCGTAGAATCCCACTGTTTTACTTGAGGTTGCTATGACCTCAGTGACACTCATTGAAGTAATCACAAAGAACAATTGCCATGTCAGTGATAAGCATGACATGGACACTGGATCTGAGTGCTGAGAATAAATCAATGATTACATACAGAATATACATACTAGTACAGAATACTTGTCAGTGTATGGAAATTATATTTTAAACCTCTTAACATGTTGACAATACTATTTATACCTAAACTGATATAAGTGATAAACTTGATGACCATTGATCAATGATGTAACTGACTAATTATGAGTTGAATATTAGTTTTCTTATGTGGCTTAAGCATTTTTAGAGCAAGAGATACCAAATTCTAATGTAGCCTTTTTAGAATTTCTATTTCTGAATTGTTGTGAGTTTCTGTGTATCAAAAATTCAGCTGAAACTTCATTCTAGACCCTGTACAAACTAGAATAAGGTCCTATTTACACAAAGAAATACTAAAATGCTTAGTATGTTGATTTCTGCTCTCTCTTCTGAGAACTAGCTGTCGCCTTAGACCAGTTGTCCAAGACACAAAACCTGGTATTTGCATGCTTTTCCCCTAAAGCAAAGATCACTTTGTTCTTAGGCACTGTTAAAGAATAACAATGTCACTTAGGAAACACAAACCCATTACTAATACATGACAGTACATGATGCGTTTTGGGCTTTTTGTTGTACTCAGGAGTAGCTTTTGGAAGGTTGGACAGTGTTCTATATAATATCCATATGATAAAAAATCTGAAATCTGTTATATGTATTAGAGTAGTCAACATGTAGTTCATCTTAAAACATCACTTATGACATCCCTGAAATTGATAAATCAGTTGGTTATGGTTGGTCCTCTCCCTGTCCAAAAACACATTTCACATCTGACTTTATGGCCTAAGTCTTGGTAAGGTAAAATATAAGAAAAGGAAAGCTATCTAAATCAGATTATGGACAGATAATGATAGCAAGTCCAAAGTCTATAGAGGATACTGTAAATTAGCATTGCCATCCATCTTACCCATACATAAAGTGTAAATATTTGTTTTAACCTTTTTTCAACTTTCCTTGAAAAAAAGTTAAAACGCTTTTATTCCATGAACTGAAAATTAAGGGTTCTAAACTATTTTTTTTTACTAAGAAGCATGCCTTAGTCTTTCAGTCCTTGATAACTGAAGAGATTGAAAACCCTGAACATAGAGCTCTTTCAGTACTGTTTTGAATGAATGGTTTCCATAAGCCTTCTATATTTTTTAAAACCCTTTTGATGTCTCGGGATCAGTGGTAGAATAAATATGAACCCTTTCACAGGCACAGTATTGTGGGCAATAAGTAACCAATTGACTTCCATTGAAATTTAAATGCTGGTAAAGCTGCATTTTTGAGATTATAGTTTCACACATATGTTACACGCTCAAGTCACTTTCTCTGCTGCCAATGTGATTTACAGCACTCATATTCAATAACAAAAGTTCCCAGACCCATATGAGGCCAGGGTTCATTTGGCAACATTTACTGACTCTCTGACAACCAGTGTCTTACTACTGCCAAGATAAACTGAGCCAAAAAGGTAGCAACTTTGATTCACCAGCTGTGAATATACAATTGCCGGTAGACTGCTATGTGGCTTGTACAGTTGAATATCTTTGCTGCTGTTTATTTGACATCAATTAAGAGACTGGACTGATTGTTGTGACATACAGTAACTTTTCCCAAATCTTTCTGATGGAAAACAGCTGATTTCAACACAGAAAATATGGTGCCATGATGGAAATTTATTTTTCCCCCAAGTCCAGTGTTTGGTGCAATGTGCCCAAAGTCCATAAATCCAGTGCAAAATAATGAAAAAATTGAAAAAGACAAAAACAATTCACATCACAATGCACGTCACAATGCACAGTCCCAACTTTTGGCGCTAACTGGTACATTTCCCATGAGCCACCAGTATTCTGGTCCTTTGACTCGAATGCTGCCGATGCCACGGATGAAACAGGCCAGTGAGCACACAAACACATTGTTTTAAAAGATTAGTACAATAACACGTGCAATAATGCACGTTAGACATGGAAAGGAATCTTAAAGTTATCTACATTATATTCAGATGATTACCCTGAATAATGCAATATAATTAAAACTGTCCATGTTTGTGTTTTATAGAGTCTATGATGCAATGTGTTTGTTGGTGTCCTGCAACAGTTAAGAGTTCATTATGTTAATCCGAACATGCCAAAGGCTTTTAAATAAAATGTGAAGTGTCTGTGAATACGTTTGTCCATGATTTATAGTCTGTAGCATGGAACAGACGTCAGCTCCGTTACATACTCATTTTAGATTTCAGCTTGTCCCTTGAGGAGAAATCCTTTTTGAAGTCAGGTAGGAACCGTTCATTAAGGATTACATGGTATTAAATGCTCCTATTATTAAAAATCTCTAAAGATTTGGGGTTTTTTGGTCATACAGAGCCTCTACTACTTTGGAAATAGGAGGTTTAAGCTCATATAGAGCGACTATTAATTTGTAAATGGGAACTTTGAGGCCATACATACCAATTTTTTAGCAAAACTATTTAACTTATGGCTGAATGAACTCTATGGGGCTATCAGCAATCTACAGACTGCGCACCCCGACGGTTTGGTCATTGTTACTGGGGACTTCATGCTAACCTGAAGTCAGTACTGCCTAAATTTGACCAACATGTTAATTTCGCGACCCGTTGAGCAAACACACTGGACCTTGTTTACACCAACATTCATGGTGCATACAAGGCTGCACCCCGCCCCCACCTCGGCTGC
>JAOUQW010000010.1:10414997-10425691 GCA_028565825.1 Olivaichthys viedmensis | reverse complement strand
GGGTGGGGGAGGAGGAGGTCCAGAGGTATGAGGAGGGGGTGGGGGTGGAGGACCGCCACGTGACGGAGGAGGTGGAGGTGCTAAAGGAGAAAAGAATAAAAAGCCATTTGTTGCTGTTCTTGGGGCTGTATATAGTGTTAATACCTTTAATTGAGAACAACAAGCATGCAGCATAGGAAAAATAGGCAGTTAATGCCTGCCACCAGAGGGAGCTCTTCACTGAACTCAACTTTGCTTTGGGGTTACATTAGGACATGGTTCAAAATCTACCAAGACTTTATGAGGTGTTTGGATAAACCAGACATTTGGAGGGTATTAAAAGTGTCCTATAGCTGCATAGACTGGATGTTCTGTCAACTTCTATATCCCTTTATACATGTATATTTCTTTACACTTGTACATTAATACACTTTCATGCTTCTACTTATGATGGCTAATAATTGTAGGCTCCTCTTCTGTGTACTTAGTAGGTACTGTGTAGATACCGTCCTCCCTATTTATTGAATTGTGCGGTCATCCTACTGAAACTGTACCTTGGTACATCGCTCTTCTCTCCCACAAGCACTATTTATTCTATGGGGTGATCTGTAGTCTTTATTCATTCCATGAGTATCCAGATTATTTCAACTAAATACACATTAGATTTGCACCACTAGACTTCTTTTTCTTTAGATTCTTTAAATTATTTGACATTAGTGAGCTCTCATTAGTTTGTCCACACAGGCATGGCAACATAGCCTGCAGCATTTCTTTCACTCACTCATCCATTACATATGTCAGGAAGTCTTAAAAGTGCCCATGACTTCCAAATGGGTGTTTCAGAGTTTATGGCATATGGCAAAAATGACAAACATTTTGTTTCATAGATTCATTTTAGTTTTACAGTGTTACTTCCTGGCAAACGTGGGGGTGCTTACATCATTTGTGTCCCAAATAAACGCTCTCTAGAAGGCTCATGTCCCTCCGGCATTAACATCAACTCTGCCGGTTATCAATTAAATTGGCCGGGGTGTAGCGGATCTTGAACACTTTTGGCTGTGGAAATAAGTCAAGCCGCTTGACACGTCCAACCCTGACTTCATATTTCAAAATGAAATACGCCAACATGGAATCAAATCACAACCCTCAAGCCATTTCATGAGCACTTTAAGAAGTCATTCGAAAGCAAGTAAACAAACCCAGCCAAAACACTGCACACCACACTAATAATGACTTAAAAGCTAAAAAAACATCTAGTGCATGCAAATCTATGGTCAGATTTCAGCTAGAGAGAGAAAAATGGGCTACACCTACCACTCCACCTGGGGGGACCTAAAGACAAATCACACAGATATATCAAATATAAACCATAAAGCGACTCCTGAGAGATGACTAAACTTTTGGATTCTTTTATTTCACGAAATGTTTTGTTACACGAAGGCCTTCAGAGGCAGCAGTACGTCATTAATCTTTCTCTGAAGTAGGCTATTTGCACTATTCATGGAGTACAGTTAATAGGAATGGTAGTTTTAACTCTCTCAGTAAATGGTTAACAGACTGGTAAGCTAAACACTCAGTTGCTTAAATGTTTAAATTCTTGGGTGTGTTTTGTGATTTTTTGTGTTCAGTGATATTTTGACTCTTTGCACACAGGAGCATCAAATCCAGTTTCATCCACACTCAATCTGCTTCTTCTCATGTCCAGAGGAGACCGCCGGAAGGTGGAGAACTACCCAGCCAGGGCAGCCTGCTTAACTGTCATATTCTGGCAAAACAACCGAATCGACTCTACTGAAATTCACTAGCTGTCGGCAAACATCCACCTTGTTAATACTTTCTTGTACTCATAAATAGGAAGACTTCGGACTGTTACATTTGTTGCTTTTGGTAGGCTATAATAATAATAATAATAATAATAATAATTCAGAAATTACACACTTTTAGATGAAGGACTTTCATTTAAGCATTTAGTATTTTATTGACAGAAGAGTGGCTTATGGTACTGTTAATCATTTATTTACTTAATTGTTTCCTCGCATTTTGGTTTATCCTGCTCTAATGACAGAGTATCTGCAGGTATCAGCAAATTGAATGCTTTTTAAGACCTTTAATTAATTGCAGATTTGAGATACTCGTTTCCCCCAGTTTTACCCTAAATATAAATATAAATATAAATATAAAAGCATTGTATGCCAAGGCAAAACCAAGCAGTCTTGATGGGTTGAAGTCCACCAAGTTTTACCAGTGAGGATTAGACAGAATGAAATGCCTGACCTGAGCCCAGTTTTCCAAAAGTATCATAAAGCTAAGATCATTTTAACTAGTAGAGAGAGTGTTCAATGTGATGCTCGCTTTACTATTTAACAATAATCTTTGTGCTGCGATGCTTTTGAGAAACTCAACCTAGATAGGTTTAACAGTATTAACCCTAATTGCGCAAAGCTTAAACTTTTTTTACAGACTGCACAGTAGGCTTCTCAGTCGTTCCCATAAACGGGCCCGCGAGGAAGCTCAAAGCTCTAGTGGGCCCAAGATGATTGGATGAGAGGCATTCCATGAGTGTTGATATCCAGCATAACAGCACTGGGACATACATATACATACATACATACATATATAGACATACATATACACACACACACCCATACATACATACATACATACATACATACATACATACAATCAGTCACACATCATTTACAAATATAGTCGGTGTTAGGAAAATAACATTGGATTAACAATTATGCATAGTCCTGAGGATGAGAGGGGGGACAGGAGGCTGAATTTCTCTGTGCAAATCAGGAACGCTGATATGAGATAGCCTGGGGTTAAAACATTTGCTGCTGTGTTCTTTGCTAGCTAATGGAGCCATAACCAAATTATTTCATGTTGGTCTACCAGACACTCTTAGTCATGGTGATATCGTGCGTAACAGCACTCCCTCTCATGTGATATGGCTTCAGTAACGAGGCGTTGATATTCATTCCTGTCATAATCAATATAAAATCAATGACAAGGTTTGACAAAATAAATGGTATTACACCAATATGTTGCTTCTGAAATCAAACAAATACTTTAATAAAATGAAAGTGAAACTATTTAACATGTCTGTGGGTCATATTTTAAATTTTTTATGCCATTCTTTAAGCATACTTTTTAATGACCTGGGCAGAAGTGATATCTGAGCTATAGTGAGTGCTCACCTTGTCTCTTCAGTTCATTCTTGACAGCCTCCACGCCTCCCTTCTTCTCGATGAAGTCATAAATCACTTTCGATGTTTTCTTGTCTTTGAGCTGTGCTTCAGAGATGCCACACATGTCAAACAGATTTTTCAGCTCTGGGTCCAGGTTATTCAGCTGAAAGTGAGCATGATCAAGTCAAGAGACTGTTTATCAAATGTCAAAAAATAGCAACACCACAAGTATGATACAGTTCCTTCAGTTCCTCAAGTTTTACCCTCTAGCGTTTATCTATAAAAACATATTTATTCTTCAAGCTTACGTGAATAAAAATTAACTGACTTAAATAATCAAGCAATTCATTAGAAGTGTCAATTCCTTAAATGGTAAATTATAAAACATGCCTAAGTTTTTCTTTAACAAATGATGTGTACACTGAGGAAATGTTCATGTAAACATTTGCTGAAAATCCTAGAAAATCAAAAAATCTGTGCAATTTTAATTAGGCAGCATAATTGGTTGGTTTGATTAGGTTGTGTTACTGACTGGGCCAAATATTTAATCCAATCCTGACACCTTGTGGAGAAACTGGGTGAGGCTTTTTGGAGAAACGACCTATTCCATAACCAAAACAAGGAACTATAGACGCCACGCTACACTTGTGTGTTTCTATGATGAACGTGCATTGCTTTCCTTTGGAACATTTAGAACTGTCTCTTTCCTAAAACGTGCAGTTTTGGCTTGCTTGCTCTTTCAGCTTTGGTAAATGTTCTAAATACCAAATATAATGGTAGAGATGTAAAATGTAATATGCATAGTATTACATTTGCACTAAAGATCATTTGCCGAGTGGGATGAACGTCTGCGTAACAGAATTAAAGCAGAGTCTGTGTGAACACAATGCCATTCACACTTTGACATGCCACTGCCACACAGGTCAGCATTGTGTTCTAAAAAGAGCCACTTCAGTATGCATGCGTGTGCGAGTTTGAGCACAAGTGACAGAGCGAGCCCTTGTTGTGGTACTTACATCGAAGCCTGTGTTTGGGTCCCAGCCTACATGGCCGATGTGCCTGTTAAGATACATGAGAGAGCCCATGTCAGTACACATGGATACAGTAAGATAAACCAACACGGCCCAAAAAGACACGACAACATAAGCAATGAACAAATAAAACGACGAAAAACAACTCCTGGTAATGCACCCATAAAACCTATCACATGTGTAGCCTTGTGTAAACTTATCAAATTCCATGAATAGCGATACTTTGATAACTATTTAATTAGTTCAGTAAGTTAATTGAATTTAAAAATTCAAACACAAATCAGAAGATAATGTTTCTATAAATCCCTGACAGCTGAGGTAAAGTGTAGAACACTATAAGCTGTCCTTAACCATTTAATGTGCATGATGACCACATATCAATAAATAGCCCAAGTTGTATTTATGTGCTCATCATGTTCAAAAGAAACATCCGATATATTCCAGCACACAAGGCTTGGAGCAGATACCTAAAGGTGGACCGAATGTACAAGTATGGCCTAAGTGGAACACACATTATGCTGTGATTCCTTGCTGCAATAGGAAGTCCACTGGAAAAGAACAAAAAGACTTACTGGAAGTTACTGGGGGTTCCGATGTCAGCTTTTGTCAGTTTCTTCCTCTTGCCCTTCACCTTTTTCTCCTTCTTGTTAAGGCTACTGTGCACCATGTTGTTCATGTGGGAATTGTTGTGGAAGCTCACATTGTTTATCTCTGGGTTCTTGATGTCCACTGTCGCCATTGGCAACGTGGGCCCTGGACACAGGACACAAAAAAAAAAAAAGTCTGTTAGCTAGAACATAATTTAAATCCCGGTTCTGTTATCCATACTGCTGAGCAGGGAGAAATCCCTGCCCGCTGGCTGAGCTTTCGGAGTTTGTGTTGCCAACAACAACTTATTCTTTCCATGCATAGACACTGAGGGGGTGTTCCACAAGCCATCCACAGCCAACGGCGTATCTCACACACACACACACACACATGCCCGACGGTGCTAAAATACTTCAAATCTTTTTTAGTTCAAACCAAACTGGAGGTCAGCACACAGATCATTGTTTACAAAGAACTGTACAGTTGCCAAGAATTCAGTTGTGACATAACAAATACAGTTTGGAGGGCAGTAAGAGCAAAATCAGAAAACTGTGAATGAATCATAAACTAAACTATGGCATTGTGTTAGTACAAAGTCCAAGGGCTGATTTATACTTCTGCTCTGAAAATCTGCGCACGTGTGCAGGCATCGTGCGCAGACGTTCACACGGATGTCTGCCAACATATTTCTACGTAAGGTGAAAGTGTGCACAAGGGGGCAGTGTTGCATGCACCAAACAAGAATGTACAGAAACTGAAAAATGAAGAAGAAAATCTTGCGTTTCACTGTAGAAGAGCATGGATAGAAGAAACAAAGTACTGGATGCAATAAAGATTAATTTAGTTATTTACACTGTACTTGATCATTATCTCCCTCCAAGAACTGATTGTCATTTCAGTGTTTTTGTAACAGTTTCAAAGATGGAGAAGTGCTTATTAAGCCCCACCTCTTCTGCCAACCAGTCCATTTAGCTTTTGTTGGTTCTTGTCCCAACCCTACCCGATACACTTCCCTGCTCAATCAGTCAGCGTTTGCTTGATGCACAGCACTGCAGATTCGCATGACGCATAGTTGAGATTTTTGAGGTGCATGAGCCTCTTTGAGCTACGCTTATCCATAAACCCCTTTTTATGCATCTCAATGCAAATACGTTTATGTGCAGCTAGACGAATACATCAAATCAGCCCTTAGTTATATGAACATTTCTTAGTGATACTTCAGATGGTTCATCTGACTCAAAACATGACCCACTAAGTTGACGAACCCCAACCAGAGCTAAAATTTCCATACACCATGAAACACACAGCCCATTGGTTTCACTACAGGAAAAAAAGCAGTGCAATCAGCTGATATCTTGTTGATTCGCAGGTGTTAACGTGTGGAATGAGGAAAAGCATGCTGGGGCCCCAAGTTCCATATTGAGTACAGGTATGGTGTTTCTGAAGTGGGTGTCAGAACCATGGCACACCACACACAGCCTATAACAAGCAGAAAAGGCCAGCTGCCTTTTCTTAAGCTCAAAACCAGCAGAGAAATAACAAGCACAATTCACATCACTAAAGAGAAGCATCAGATAAAGAACTATATCTAGAAACAGTTTGGCTCAGATCCATGACTACAGACAAAACTAAAACACTTCAATAAATGATATGCATTATTATGGCCTCAGTCTACTATGAACCCAATGGTCCAGCATTCAGGATTGTCCCAGCAAGAAACCCTCTCTTTCACCTATTCTTTACTGTAGAAGCGATTAAAAACCATGGATGTTGGGCGTGGATGCTTGATCCAGCCATGGATGCTTGATTCTTTCCTCACCATCTCGATCACGACTTCTTTTTGATGGCAAACAGCTTTCAACAGCTCCTGAGAGTGCATTTGCTGTTAAAATACATGTTTGGTCGCTGTGATGTTCTAACAGACATGGCTGGACTAAAAGTGTATAAAGTTAATTTCTTATTAACACCAGGCAGTGCAGAGGTGCAATGAAATACATATGACTCTTATTTATATATATATATATATATAGAACACCTGTGTCCACTTTGAGTTTCTAACTCATCTGTAATAAAAGGCTTTACATCTGCAGCAATGCTCTGCACATCTTGTTTTTAACGCAAAAATGTGTTAGTGTGTGTATGTGTATGCGCTACTCTAAGCTCAAACAATGCACACATACGAACTCACACTACTAAAATGTCATGAATAGAATCCATGACGCAACATTCAACTGCAGCACAAGTCACGACAGTATACTTGAGAATAGTTGTGAACCATGTGTTGAGATGACTGAAGATGTTTGAGGTTTTCTGGGTGGATCAGGGAGCTGACTTTAGATACCGTCATATTTCTTTTAAGTAAATGTGTTAACAGAAAACCAGATTTTTTACATTAACAGTTAGATTAGTTTTTTTTTTTGGTCAGAAAGTTGATTTTAAGGTGGCACTATTGTAGCAGCAATAAATAGGTTATCATTTGTTGTGACCCCAATGACGCAGTATTATTACATACCAGACAATGTGATGTACTATCTATACTATACATAGAGTAGCATGTATTATATAAATAATATAGGCAAAAGATATCTAGGTCATTTTCAATACAAGTGCAGTATGTAAAGGAGAATTTTCTCTTTAATTTCACTGGATTTCTCAACATCTGTGCAACTACAGAAACCACTACTCGTTTACAAGAACAGTCAAATGTAAATGATCATTAAATGCAAGTACTAGAACACATACCATTTGGTGGGTCACGTCTTTTCTCTGCAAAAACAAAATTAACAATGTTAAAAAATTGGGGGCGACTCAAATGTAAGAGAAAACGTTCAGCAGAAAGGGAATTAAAAGTAAGGAGAGGATCTTTTTATATTGTGAGGTTAGTTTGTTATGGATCAGGCTAAGAGACAGCCGCAAGGAGTCTAATCTGATGTGCGCTAGAGTATTGAGGTACATCAATACTAATTCATATTTTATTAGGGAAGATAAAGTCTTCTGGTTTTATAGACATGATTGTTTATTTGGAATAAATACCAAAAAGCGGATTACACATACAATTTACAGTGTACAGAGGTGTGAAAAAAATATTCAAATTTCACATAAAAAAAAAAAAAACGAATGACGCATTACGTATTTACTGCATGGACTGAGAAAGACCAACACACTTGGCTCTCTCTCTCTTCTTTCAAAAGTTCCCACTTGAAGTGATGTTCCAATTTTACCTTGTATGAACTTTCCCCATTCTACAGCTGGTCATATTATTCAGCATAAAACGTATTACTCAAGCATATAAAAACAAAAACACTGTAGTTTAACATGACTGCATTTAGAGAGAAAATAAAACATAGGGAAAAATTCCAACAGACTATTTGAACAAACTATGTGCAAGGTCCTTATTTTGGATTTTCATCCTCAGAAGTACATAAGCAATAAAATATACTTTATATTACTAATATATATATATATATATATATATTTGCCTAGCAAAATGCTCTGTGCCACTCAGCTGGTAGTAACCCGAACAAAAGCTAATTAACTCAAGTTAAACACAGTTGTACTATTTTTCACACCACTGCACTCTGCATAGGTCCCACTGAGAACACTATTGTTTATGCGCCATGCTTATTCTAAAGAGGGAGGGAAAAGGAGAACAGGCGAAAGGATGAGCGATAGTAAGGACAGGGCCCCGTCTGAAAGACGCGCCACACACAGAAAACCTCAAACTTCAAAGCCCAGCATGCAAAGCAGAGCAGAAAGTACTGTACACAAGCCAGACGAGAGGGAGAAAGAGAGAGGAAGAGCGAGAGAGCATGTGCAAGTCGCCGTTTTGCTCATGACAGGAGGAGGAACAGGGACAAAACATCTTACACAATCTACAGAGAAGCACTATCATCACTACAACAGGTGATGGAAAAGTGAAGGATTCAGAAGTACAGATGAAGAAAATAGAGTAACACTTTGTAGCCTCTATGAAAAATAAATAAACCCACATACAAATTAATAAACATGAACAAAGGCTTGGGATGGTACGAACAGCCCAATATTGATTTACAGCCCAAGTTTTCAGTTCATTGTGCTGCAAGCGTTTTGACTCAACCCAATAGAAAATTAATAATCATATAATTACAACTCGACCCGTTCAGTTAACTGACTAATTGATTGATTGCTCTTTTCAGTTAAAAATAGATTTGGGACAGTTTCTAATTTTAGCTAGCTTTTTGGGGGGGATTTTTCCTCATACATTAGTAAGGTAGTTTTGTATGGGAATAACCATTCATATGTAGCTTATACTGTTGTGGGACATCGCCTGCTCATTTAAAATAATGTTTCATATTTTAAAATGTATCTGAGCTTCCGTTTGCTCAGTCTGTAAACTACTACTAATTTCCTTTTTCACTATTTATAAACCGCACTTGCAAATACTAGCATCTATAAATAGCTATAGATAGTTTCCAAGCTACCGGTACCATGAGGCTTATTTCTTAGCAGTTAGATATGGAAGACCAGACCAATTTTAACGATTTCTCATGCGTTCTAGCCAAGTATTTTGAAATATACATTCACTCTTCAAGCACACAGCTATCACACATAGCTATCTAGCAAAGGGAACACTTGCCCTGCTTTTGTCCAGCCAACATTAAGTTAGTTAGCTAGTAGATAGTAGGCCTACGGTTTTGGTATCTTGGCAGTTCAGGTAACTTGGGTAATGTGTCACTTTGTTCGGGTTTCACTGTGTGAGGGTGTAGTTCACTCTCTGCAGAATTAGTTCTGGTTGGAACACGTTGTGAATGAGGCAATGCTGTAAACTGCTTGACTATTGAAATTTGAACTATTCTACTACATCTATTTCAAGAGTTTTAATTGTATTAAAAATCTTGTATATTTTAAGGGATGTGCACACTAGCATTTTTTTATGACAATCATCCATACCGATAGCATAAAGTAAGAGGAATACCATCATTTCAGATTTCCTTATCACTCTACACCGTCATATGCGGTACATCACACCCCTAGACGTGTTAATATATACGAGAATATTTATTAGTAAAGTGTATATAAAGTGCAAACTAGTTGAAAATCATTGCACTTATGCAGGAAAGATAAAAAGTGAGAAATGTAAAAGAGGCCAAATGAGAGACTGGCATATTCACCGATTTTCTTCTGTCGTCTGCTGAGCAGGTCATTAAGGGCAACGCGGAATCGTTTTGCTTCCTCTTCATTTGCAAAATTCAGGCCGATCTGGCAAGACTGAAAAAAAGAACAGTCAGCCTTTCAGATTACATGTGTTCAGTGATCAACACATGCAGAGGAAGAATTTTAAATCACATTCTAAAGGAATGAAACATGATGCCTATCCACACACACATTGTGCTGTAGATAACCTGCTGAAACAGATGTTTAATGTTTAAGGCCCACTAAGTAATACATTTGATTTCGACTTCTGTAATCAATGGGGATGACAGCCAGAGGTCAACCACTGGACCACAGAGCTTTGCTTAGTCATGAATATCTTAATTTTACTTGTTATACACAGACAGCACCATATTACTGGCTAGACATCATAACTGTTCCAAAGATAGACCGAGATATCCAACATTGACATGCACAATTTGAATTATTGTGCACACTTCAGATTATCATCACTGTCGTTCCATTTATCTACACTGACAAATGCCATGTGTACAGTGATGAGGTATGATGAAGCTGAAGGGAGTCCGGAAGCTGCCAAGATTGTTCATGACAAAAATGCTGCCCAACACCACAAGCAGACATAAAAAAATTGTTCTTTAAAAAAAATAAAATACTCCACTCAAGCGCCACTCCCACTCCAACTCCAACTCCCACTCCAACTCCCACTCCCACTCCCACTCCCACTCCCACTCCCACTCCCACTCCCACTCCA
>JAOUQW010000010.1:10393025-10404629 GCA_028565825.1 Olivaichthys viedmensis | reverse complement strand
GCTCAAGGGCCCAACAGTGGCAGCTTAGCGGAGCTGAGGCTTGAACCCACGACCTTCTGATCAGTAGCCCAGTGCCCTAACCACGGAGCCACCGCTGCCCCACTGCAACTACAGTGTATGTTTGCTTGTATGTGAACTATGTGTGCTTGTATGTGAGCTACATTATGTGTGCTTGTATGTGAACTACAGTATGTGTGTGCTTGTATGTGAACTATGTGTGCTTGTATGTGAACTATATGTGCTTGTATGTGAACTACAGTGTATGTGTGCTTGTATGTGAACTATGTGTGCTTGTATGTGAGCTACAGTATGTGTGCTTGTATGTGAGCTACAGTATGTATGTGCTTGTATGTGAGCTACAGTACGTGTGTGCTTGTATGTGAACTATGTGTGCTTGTATGTGAACTATGTGTGCTTGAATGTGAGCTACAGTACGTGTGTGCTTGTATGTGAACTACAGTACGTGTGCGCTTGAATGTGAGCTACAGTATGTGTGTGCTTGTATGTGAGCTACAGTATGTATGTGCTTGAATGTGAGCTACAGTATGTGTGTGCTTGAATGTGAGCTACAGTATGTGTGTGCTTGTATGTGAACTATGTGTGCTTGTATGTGAGCTACAGTATGTATGTGCTTGTATGTGAGCTACAGTATGTATGTGCTTGAATGTGAGCTACAGTATGAGTGTGCTTGTATGTGAACTATGTGTGCTTGTATGTGAGGTACAGTATGTATGTGCTTGTATGTGAGCTACAGTATGTGTGTGCTTGAATGGGAGCTACAGTATGTGTGCTTGTATGTGAGCTACAGTATGTGTGTGCTTGTATGTGAACTATGTGTGCTTGTATGTGAGCTACAGTACGTGTGTGCTTGTATGTGAGCTACAGTACGTGTGTGCTTGTATGTGAGCTACAGTATGTGTGTGCTTGTATGTGAACTATGTGTGCTTGAATGTGAGCTACAGTACGTGTGTGCTTGAATGTGAGCTACAGTACGTGTGTGCTTGTATGTGAACATATATGTAAGATTCAACCAAACTCTCTACTCAACCAAAAGAGAGTTACTTACTGGTGATTTGTGTTACATGTATTAAAGCAATTCTTATCCTTTTATTTAGATGCATCTCTGTTTTGTATATGAAACTCTAGCATAAACCCCTAAAATCCTCTTGGCTTATTGTTAGTTTTTTCAGCAAGTCAAGGGCAGTGATGACTGTAATTTAAGATAACAGTAGTTGTGGGAGATTTAAACATAAATCATAATCACAAGCCTTTGAATGATAATGGTATGATGTGAAAGAACAGAAAAAACATTCAACAACTCAAATTTGAACTACATCTTACATTAAACTAGATCTAAAAATGACTGCTTATGAAAGTTAGCTTGATTCTTTTCCCTCATGTTCTATATCAGTTTTTTATTTTTAAAAAAATAAAACACCTCAGTGCTTTCTGTTCTGCGGGTTCAGGCTCATATATTGTAATTAGCATAATGCCTCTGATTTCGGAGTAGGCTAGAAAAGGAGAGATGGAGAGATAACAGCGGTGTCTCATCTGACTTTTCAGTCATTTTTTCCACCAACTACCATTTTATTTTCACTCACACGTTAACCACTAATAGCAGGTTTTCAGAGGCAAAGTAAGCACACACTCACCTTTTTTCTTCTGATATAGGTTTTGGATAAGACATTGTTACATTTACAGTATAGTCATTACTACAGTTACCTACAGATAAATGTGAGAAAAATGTGTATTATTTCTTATATATGTCAATTTAATTTTTGGTTATTTCAGGTAATTGGCTAAGTATTGTATATTGTACCACACAATATGAAGTCCTACTGATATAGGCCCCTTATCCACAACATGCTGCATGTTTTCATTCCAATCAAGCAGGAGCTACACCTGATTCCACTTGTTTAATCATTTGATCTTGGTCTTCAAATGACTAGGCTCCTATTTGGCTGGAATGAAAACCTGCAGCCACACCAGTCCTTTGTGGATAAGACTGAAGACACATCCTACCCACTAACACTTCTGTCAGGCAAAGCGCTAACATATTTAACATTACTGACAGACAGAAAATGTTTTCATTAAGTATTGCATCTGTTAAAGTACTTGCTATAAATACACTATGACTGTCTTCACACTTCCTTCTGAACAGTGTGGATGACTTTGGATGACACGAGTCTGTGTCAGAAACCCAAGGGAGAACCTGCTCCGATGATGACTGGCAGATTAGAAAGGATTTCAAAAACTTCTTGTCCTTGTGGTTGGACTATAGCAACAACAACACATTATATGGAAATTACCATGGCTATTTAAAACAAGTTGTAAACTTGTAAAGCCAATTGTAAAGTTTTTATTTTGTGAAGGAATAATAATGAAATGTTTGTTAACTGACAGACCCACCAGTTTTCAACTCTGCCACTGATTTGTCTCTCCCTTACACTGGCTTTCATATGGCTTTACCTTTATTACAGCTGTGCTGCAGTGGTCTATGAAGGCACCTGTTCTTGGATGTAAAGTTGCTTTTGGTTGTACTAAATGTCAGTTTGGTTACAGTAAATGCAATTACTGTAAAATGGAAATTTCATTCATAATGAATAGAAACTAGTAGAAACTAACAATTATCTCCACAATCATCTAATATTACTTTATCTAGAACATTTTCTGGAATAGAATAAGAGGAAAATGTGTGTCTGGGGGTGGATTGAGAAAGTGATATTTTGGTGCTCTTTTTCTTCTGCTCATATAATGCAACATGATGGCTTTGTGGTTGAACACACACATAGGTCACACAATGAGCTGTTTCTTCCTTTGGCGTACGAGACCTTAACCTTTCCGAGAATAACTTTGCTTCCTAGTAAATTATGCAATTTATTGCAACGAATAAACGATAATAATAATCAGTAACCTAAAACATCCTGTACGATTACATGGGCAATTAATAAAGGACTTTAATAATCTAGGCACACTCGTAAATTAAAGGCATGTCTGCTTAGATGATGATTTATTTATATGCTAAACCTGATTTACAGCAATGCCATTTTCAAATGCACTGAACTGAGAACAGAATAATTTCTGTACATTTCTGCACCAGTTTAAAATGCCAAAAACTACTATAATCAAAGAAAACACATTAGTTTTGGAATAATTTTCTGTTTTCATCACAGAGGTTGAGATAATGTGGGAGCATTTTTTGGCAGTTAGAGTGGGGAAAGTGTAATTCATCCTTGGTTTGTGATGTGAAGAAATGCCCCATCTGAATAAGCAAACCAAATACTACATGATTCTGCAAACTTGAAAAGGGTCTTAACTCAACACTGGGGCACAAGGCCCAGATTGTGGTTTAATGAAACAGACCTCCCAGCTCGTATGAAGAAATGTGGTCAGAGGAAAAAGGACATAGGATGCTCAACATCCACAACACCACCTACCAAGAGCAATATTATGGAAAGCTGGCAGATCCGACTATTATGAGGTAAACTTGTGAGAACTTTGATTTTGCCATCTAGTGAAAAAAGATTGATGAAGTACCCAAAGGTACACTTCTACTATAGTCTGTTTCTCACACCAACACACACAGATACACGGACCCCTGCAAGTGCTAGCGTTAAATTTAAAGGTCAGGGTGTGTCACATGCACTTGTTGCTAATTGCTGCTTACAGCAGTTTATAGTTGACTTCAGCAAACAGGAAGCCTGTAATTTACTGACTGACTGAACAAAATAAGACTTAGGACTGAAAAGTGACAAAACACTTCATTACACAGTTCATTTGACGGGACACATTTTCACAGCTCTGACCAACATATGATTTTTGCCTTGTCCAAAAAACAAAAGAAGAAACTATCCTCATAGCAAATTAAACATGTGTTTACGCTGTGTTTTGTTCAAAATAAGGGTACAGTCCAACATTTTTTCCACCTATACCTCACCATTTTAAAGGATACGGCATAACCATTCCCACATACACCATTGTACAGGATATGGCCATCTTAGGCATCTGCAGGCACTAGTTCTCAGTAACTGACATGAATTAAAGAAAGAGACAGGCGAGTCTAGGAATGGGACTTACTAAATGGTTTATCACCACAGTTATGAAGCTCCCAGACCACATTTGGTTTGGTGCAGTGTATCCTGAAGTTGGATCCTGAGGTTTAGGAGCTGGTTGTTCTGCTTAAACCAAACCTCACTGAGACATCTAAGCATCTACACTGAGACATCTAAGCATCTACACTGGGACATCTAAGCATCTCTGTTCCTTCCTCCCACAACCGCAACAAGCCTTTTGTTAGTGTTCTCCTGAGCCTCCTGTGTCTTTGCCCTATATAATTGTATATGCTCTCTGAAGGACAATCCCTTTGTTATGAACCTTTAGGGGCTCCCCCAAAGGGACAAACCAAAGAATCCTTTTAGAGGGCGCGAGAACCTGTTTTTCTAAGAGTGTAGTTCACAACCTGTATGCTTCTTTGTTAAACCATTTTGAGTATGTTGCACACATTTGGAATACAAAAAAGGTCTCGTGTTTTGTTCATACAGTACTTTAGGGACCCAGGTCAGACTGGGTCCAGGTGCACCTACTGACTCAATCAACACAGAGAGAAGTTTTTTAGAAGTTTTAAAGCAAATCAGTTCAGAATTTGCAGGAGTGGTTTGGCAAATAAGAATATCAAAACAGGAAAGCAAGTGTTTAAAAGCATCACTGTCACATACTATTCTCCAAAATTTTGTCTTCAACTATAAGTTTTTTGAAGGAGGTAATCATTTCCTTCTGAGACTCATGTGAATAGCGGCCACCAATTACACCTCAGAAACACATTTGCCCTTTTTCTCTAGGGGAACAAGAGGTAGGGGAAAGATCCAGAGTTCCAGGCCAACACAACCACCCCACTCCTTTGGTTGTGGGAATGTGGTTTTCTACTAAAGCACTCCTACCCCCTCTCCTCCTCTCCCACTCCTCCCATCGGAACAAACATGTCTCCACACTGGCTGCACGCAGAAGACTGGAAGGCGACTGCATGGAGGGAAGGGAAGGCCTCCAGCAGCCCATGGATCATGCTCTGCATGGTCTGCTGCTGGACCTGAACGTGACTATTGTGTGAGCTATAATGCCTTCTGTCCCTTTTGGACATGACATTGCTACTTGACTTACCAATAAGGGGAGGGAGCGATCAAGATGTGGATGTGAGAATCAGCTTTGAAGTTGCAATTGGTCTGTTTACATCATTAAAATTAAAATGTGGCATTAAAATTGAGTGATTTATTAACTGTTTGCATATATTCAATGCATAGAAAAGACATAGTGTAGTTTGTTATTCATATTAAATAAATTGAACGCTTAAGAACTTATACAGGTTATTATACTGTGTCTAAGATTTTCTGAATAGTTTTGGAGGTACTGATGCCGTGAACACTCTCAACAAGACACATTTTATATGACCAGTAGAGCAATGTGGAATCCTGGAAAACCTTTTTGTTTAATTGAAACAGTAACACTGTACTGTTGCCTCTGAGCAAGACTGAAACAATCCAATTAAATGTACAGACAACCACATGGCAGGGTTAATATGCATACTTCTTAAAGAGTTTAAGGAAAAAAACTGTGCAAAGTTAACACCAGGGCCATGTGTTCTGACATGACCCAGTTATTGGACTCACAACAGTTATCACTATCACTATGATTAGTCAGTTCTACCTTCTCTGTCTGCCTTTGTAACCCATATAATAATATCTTAGTGCCTGTTGTTCCACTCCAGAGGTCCCATAGAGGAGATAAGTGAGGCCCCTTCTTATACTAACGAGTTTAAAAAAAAAACACACACCTGGCACCATAGCAAATCATATTCAAAGCCAAGCAGAGACCTACGACTGAAATAATATTTCTTCAGGATTACATTATCAAGCCACTTTAAACAACACACTCTAGCTATGATTAAGGTTAAGACTCAGCATATCAGCAAAAAAGTGCAATGCTGCACAACACCACCTTTGGAAGTATTGTTTTGCTCAAGCTTAATTACATCCTCAAAATACATTTCTGACTAATGTCTAGTCTACTCCGACAACAGGCAGTGACTAAGAGGGCAAAACAAGACAATGACAGGCCAGAAGGCAAAGTAACATGAGGATCTTAAATCTTCCAATATAGTTTTTACACAAAAAGTGTTGTTCATGAAAGCTACCTGGGTCACAAAAGGTGCCTGGAGTAATGGGGGAGAGCTGAGTTAGACATAGTTACTCCACATAATAACTTGAGGAAGGACCTAATGCACACACACATAGACACACACACACCTACATTCTCACTTAGCCAGTCAATGGGATGTGGAGTCCTTGCTCACTCCTAGCCTCTCTCTCTCTCTCTCTCTCTCTCTTGCTCCCTCTCTCTCCTCCCTCTATGTTAATCGCAATGTTGTGGTTCCCTTGCTGAGACTCAGTGGTTGTTTTCTCCTCCCTTTCAGGAAACTCTCCCACTTTTTACTCTCTCTTTCTCTGCCTCTATATAAAAGAGTGGTGTATGGATTGTGTGACAGAAAGTATGCTTGCATGCCGGAGACACAGAAAGGGCCATGTAACGTGTGCCCAGGGCAGCGGTGCTGAAACAGCCATGCAGAAACTTCAGGTGAGTACTTTTTCTCACACACACACACACACACACACACACACAAACAGCCATGCAGAACTGGCTGTTTGTGTGAGTACTTCAGGTGAGTACTTTTTCTCACTCACACACACACACACACACACACACACACACACACACACACAGTTGATGTGTGATCTAGGGAGAAAAGAAAACAGGCAGCTTTAGGCACATATTTGAGAACTGTTCATGCTTGTGTGTTCACCATTTCTGATACTACTGTCTTTATGCAATACAACATAAAACACGTTTAAACTACTATCTGCTCCAGTACTATGTCATTTTCTCTGTTAAAACGTTTCCAAAGATAAATGTTAGTAAATGACTGAGGGCACCCTAGGATTAGTGTTTAAGGGCCCTGCAGGTGTGTGATAGATAACAAGGTGTAAAAAGAAAACAAGGTATATATTAAGAGAATTATGGCAGCTATGGAATGACTGTGAAATTCTCTCCTATGCTTATACAAGTCTTCTCTGTTAAGTTCTAAGTTTACAAGATGCAGAGGTTTAAAACACAAATAAATACAGTATAAAGGGCGTGACCAGGGCTTTAGTGACTGATTGGGGTTGTCAGTAAGCATGACAAAGTTCAAGAAAAGGGAATTTTCAAGAAAGTTCAAAGAAGGGTTAAAAAAATAAGCAAAAGTAGTCCTGGATAAAGAGCTTCTCTGGGATAACGGACATTACGCCCTCACATTTGGGTTAAGCTTTAGCTAAACAGCCAGATTCGTTCCATTGTTAAATAGTGCAAAACTTTGCAAAGTAGAGGTAAAAAGGTGATGTAAGAAATAAAGATTGCATTTCAAGCTGCATTTAAAATTATAGCATCCTAAATGGATTGCAACTGCACTCTTTAAAAGTAGTCATCATTGAAGCATATGGTGAAAACAGGATCCAGATTGCTGTCTGGGGTTGTTAAGAGTTCACAAGGTACTCCCTTACAGTCTAAAGAGGGAGCAATCTATGTCAGACCAAAACATGACCTCAGATTAACTGAGGAAATGTGATTAGGCTGCACAGTGATTCAGATTCTTTCACATCTAAGGTTGCTAAACCCTAACCCTAAAATCTCATAAATAAACAAATAATCTAAGAGTGATGTCTGAATCATACCCGTGGAGAGAATGAATTTAGTTCCTAAAATGAAAATTTTATTTAATCTAATTAGCTATGCAAAATGAACAGAGGAATTAAATGTTTATTGAATGATGCTTAAAATGGCTCTTTGCTTATGTCTTCCATACTAAATCCCATTTGTAAAAATGTTTTGGGTTTTTGAAGACCAGCTGCTTTCACTTATGGAAACCGTTCACTGTCATATTTGTTTGCAATTAGTCCTTCCATTTGGACTAAGCTGAATGAAGATGGTCAGTAGTGTTTGAGTCAGATTGACTGTGTTGTCTGTGGTTTCTCTGAAGATGTTGGCTGAAAGTTTTCTATAAAAATGACGTTTACCAACAAACACTTATCGTAATTACTACCAGAGAGAGCTATGGGGTTTTGGGAAGCTCAGAAATAAATAAATATTTCCATCAACTACCCAAACAGTGTTGCAATTCCGCATAGTTTGCATTCGTGTCGTAGAGTTTTTGAATACCAACATTAAAACTTTATAAAGGTTTTTTTTTGCAGATTAAAAAGACAGACAGTTTTCTGCATTAAAAAAAACACAGATCAGGATTACCTCTCATCGTCCTTCCTAACGTGTTGTTATAGAGTCTATGTTAAAAAAGTGATTAATAATGATTACCTGTTTTTTTTTTTGATAATGCTTCGAAAAGGTACTAAAATCACTGACAATATTAGTCAAGTGTAACCTTATGTGAGTAAGCACTCACATAAAGTAGAGTTCAGAGTATATCTTGGAGCCTTTTTGTAACGTCCCTGATTGTGCAGGAAGTGGTTTAATTCCTCCCCCTCATGGCATGGGACTGACGCCAGTCCTGAGGAAAAAGGAACTAGTGCCGTTAGCTAAACTCTTTCCACTCAATAATGTAACCACCACAGGGATCTGCAATCTGCCTTCATCTGCAATATTTCATCCTGAACCTCATTTTTCAACCATTGATTTAGCAGATGACCGGCATTAATAATATCTGACTACACATGTTATTATCGCCATGGTTACTAACGATTGATTCCATACATTGCTGTGTGTAGGAAATCTTTGTTTGTGAAAGACACCACCTCAACTGTGACGTGATCTAAAATAGCAACATTTCATAAACTTAATATGCACTAACCTTTTTCTGGATGTTATGACCACATTCAGTAGATCTAAACATTTCATGAAATACCCCAATCATACAGTAAATCCTTGTGAATGTCACCATGTGTGGCGAAGAAATCTGACTAGGAGCTCCAGTTTTCAGACAGGCCTCTGGCAAGGGCAGCTATGATTATGGCTACGTGGGTACCTCGCTGGTGTGTACATGTGGCTGGATGTGCTTATTACTCTGATGGTTAGCTGAGCATGCTTTGGTTGAACAATGAAATCCTCAAGGTGCCATCTAAATAACACTCAAACCAGCAAGAGGCCCATAAAACCACTCCATTGTTCAACTTCTTTTGCTTTCTGCTCATGATCTCAAACTTAAACAGGTCAGGATAGCATTATAATTGAATTATCCATAGATTCCTCTGTTGTATCTTCTTTTTTCAATGTTTTATTTACTTTGTTTTTTAGAGTATTTAAATGTTTCTTTTTAGAGTATAAAATTATTTTCTTTCTTTACTGAATTGTCTTCAAATTTATCCCTTTCATAATTGACCCATCCCTAATTGCTTACATATGTATCATTCATGGAGCTTTATCAACAGCTGCTGTGAGCTGCAAAGACCAACTGTTTAGTTCTACTACTGGTTGGCTAACTGAGAGAAATGGTAATTGGACAAAAAGGCACATTCGGTTTTGATTTTGAGTCAGGAAAATCTCCACCTCGTGATAAAATTAGTGGCATTCCTGGGCCTTTTCCATCCCATTCCTCTCTAATCCTGTCCATGTCCTTGCTCATAGGATGATTGACAGTTCTCTTTGGTGAGTCAGAAAGCAGGATGCCTGGCGTCCCCTGCGGGGCCTTGCATCATCAAGCCCTGCCTGTTGCTTATGCTCTTGTCTTCTCCTGGCTGCTGCTCCTGGTGCACGCTGCTTTCAGCCAGAAACCCGCCAAGCTGCCCCTGGTGGGCCGCAAGCCGTTCCTGGCTGCATGGAACGCGCCGCTCGACATGTGTGCCCTCAAGTACAACATGAACATCAGTTTGGACCTCTTTCACATCAGTGGAAGTCCACGAGCTGTCCATACGGGCCAGGATGTCACCATCTTCTACGCTAACCGCCTGGGTTACTATCCATTCTATACAGAGCACGGCGTGGCCGTGAATGGAGGCCTTCCTCAGAATTGCAGCCTGGAGGCTCACCTCAGCAAAGCTAGCAAAGACATCACACACTTCATTCCCTCAGAAGATTTCAAAGGCCTGGCCGTCATTGACTGGGAGTACTGGAGGCCACAGTGGAGCCGCAACTGGCAGAAGAAGGACATCTATCGTCAACGCTCACGTGAGCTTGTCTCCCGAGCCTACATCAATGTGACAGAAGAGCAGATAGACGAGTTGGCACGTCTACACTTCGAAAAGAGCGCCATGGCGTTTATGCAGGAAACGCTGGAGCTTGGCACACGGGCACGACCCAAAGGCCTCTGGGGCTTCTACCTATATCCAGACTGCCATAACTACAATGTGCACACGCACAATTACAGCGGCTATTGCCCCATACTGGAGAGCGTCCGCAACGACGAGCTGCTCTGGCTGTGGAACAGCAGTACTGCATTCTTCCCTGCCATGGCTATCCGTAAAGACCACATGGACAGCATTAGCAACCTGCACTTCTGCCAGAACCGGGTGCTGGAGTCCCTAAGGCTCGCCTCCATGACCTCAGTGCCCTACGAGCTGCCCACTTTTGTGTACACAAGGTTGGGATACAGAGATGAAGCCATGACATTCCTGACACAGGTAACTACAAACACTGCTTATCGAATGTGAAGGGGAGTTGCAGTGTAAAACACATAATATAATCTAATTATAGAATTAAATATGAATATACAATTAAATATCATTCGTCATACTGTTGAAGCTACGTCATACAACACATCTCTACTGTGCATCTTACATATGAGGATGAAAGTTAGAAATAAGATTCTTTACCCATGTTCATGTTGTCAACGCCCCTTTTTTCCCCCACGCTGAAAACGAAACAATAACTAAATCATTTCTTTTGCACTCAGAATCTATGACGAAGTGTAATCACATTAACAAAAACCAAACGTTGTTGTTGTTTTTTTTTACACAAGGGAAGTAACTGAGGCGCGTCGTTTGCTGTACACTTTGTCTCCTTCTCTCATTTGCATATGCTAATGCTACAGCAGAAACATGCTGTCATACTCCTAACGTGTTTGGTAACAGTAGCAATCTTTTTGGACTACAGTGCCCTTTCTTTCTTTTTTGGTGATAAAATGTTTTTGTTCTCCTTAAAATGGCATTTCTGTCGTGTCCGTCCTGTCCGTCCTGTTGGACTAATACAACACCAGCTAACTAGACCTAGCACACTTGATGACATCACGTGCATGCGGCGCAATAAGTGATAGTGTGCTCCCTACAGTGCAGTAACGTTATTAAAATGGCCCCCAGGCTCTCCACGAAGGAGCTGCTGCACGTTTGAAACACGGCCGTAACCGTGTGATAGTTTCAGCCACTGCACAAAAGCCAGCAATGGAAACAAAAAGCCAGTGAAGGCCACGTGCTTTTGCAAAGCGTTCCATTTAAAGAAGGAATTAAAGCACAGCACATTGATGCGTTCGCGTTTGGGAACCCATTGAGGGAGGAAGGGGGGGACTAAAACTGCTTAGTTTAGTCAAATTGTTTTTCGTCAGCTAAAATCTAGATTAAAACTAACAACCAAAGTGAC
>JAOUQW010000010.1:10325302-10354968 GCA_028565825.1 Olivaichthys viedmensis | reverse complement strand
CCTGCGCTCTGACCCCAGCTTACCAACATGCTAGGATATGCGAAGAATCAATTTCACTGTACTGTACTTGTATATGTGACAATAAAATAGCATTCTATTCTATTTATGCCAATTCTTTCTCTGTACCTGTCAGTTGGGTGAGCTCAGAGACCCTAGCTTTGAGTGCCTCTAATTCTTCTTTCAGACCAGGCAATGCAGACAATTCTTCTTTCATCTTAGCATTTTCTTCGTCAGTGATTCCTTTCTCTGCCGCCATCCTCAGTGCCTTGTCCAATTCCTCCTTTTGTGACTGGAAAATGGATTGCATACAGTTTAGTTTCTTCAGTTCAGATTGCATTCAGTTTAAGTAATGTATGTAATCAAAAGCAACATCATACAAATGGAAGATCAAAATGGGCGAGGATACAGACTACACAATTTATAAACATTTACATTGGGTGAAAAGCCCAGAAAAAAGTCCCCTAAATTATGCATTTATTAAATCTATATAATGCCAACACCAAGACTACATATTAATTGGCCAGAAATCGCCCAATACCCTGGCTTCAGCAGAAATAACAATGAGCTACAGATACAAATGTGAATGAAGCATAAAATAAAAGGGACTGTCATCCCAACCTGTATCTGGGCCCCCAGTATGGAAATCTGCTTGTTTTCTTGAACAAGTTTTTCAAGAAGTTCCTAGGTTGGGACAGATTGGAGTACTGATTAGATAAAGCTGCAAAAGGTGCATTTTCTCCCAAAAACAGCTGACATTGGGACAAATAACTTAAGAACTGTGGTGTTTTCAAGTAATGCTAATGTGCCAAACAAGGGAGGATACAGATCATGTATGTAGGAAGTAGTCAACCTGATCACTTAGCTCGGAGCCATCAAAGTCATCTAAAGAGATAGATAGATAGATAGATAGATAGAGAGAGAGAGAGAGAGAGAGAGAGAGAGAGAGAGAGAGAAAGAGAAATTAAATAGAAGCAAGATGCATAAAAAGAGATGCATCTAAATAGAACTGCCACAGCATTCCAGTGCTTTGTTTACCCAAATTATAATGTTTCTATTTACAATTTCCTCTATCTAGAACACGGATCCTTATCTTAGACCAAAATCAATCAAATGACAGTGCAGTTTTGTCGACAGCAATGGTGTGACTGCGTCCAACCTCAAACTGTGTACAAAAATTGTCATAACATGCTCTTAGCAAAACCACTTCAGGTATGAAAAGGGTGAGTATTGAATTCACAAATGCACAATTAAAACTTTCAGTGAGAATCTACTACCGGTGTGTATATCTGCTAAACCGTTACACTTCATGAAATACTACATGAATATGATTTAGTCCAAGAAAGTGAAAGTTAGAAGAGACACACTGCAACCACCTGATGCTGTTTAGTAGAATAAGCTTACAGTTATTGGTAGAAGTGATCTAGGACCAATTTTATGTTTCCCTTCAATATAGCTAATGGTGTCATCTATAGCTAGTAATATGGTCCTGAATCAACACTAAATGGAGACTTCTATCTATAGGCAATACACAAGCTTATACTGCCATCTAGCTGCACCTCCACAAGCTTATACTCCTATCTAGCTGTACCTACCACCGGCTTGGTCGAACATGGTACCTGGAGACATAACACAATTTAACATGGGTTGAAATGAAGGTATGAAATCTGAAAATGGTGGTCTATGATCTTAGTTGTTCACACGTTAAACCTTAATATCCTAACTATTTTTATATTCCCAAGATTCCTAATTGTGAAGTTTAAGAAATACCAAGGGCTTGCATTCCTACTGCACAACTCACCTGAGAAAAAAAGGGAGCCAAGACACAACAGCACCAGAACTCCTATGATCAGATGATTCAGCGAAAAGCCAGATTTCTCTTCTTTCCTCTCTGGCAGCTTAAACTCCACCTCCTCCCCCTCTTCCTCATCTGAGCTCTGTCTCAGCTCCTCAGTGTGTTGCACAAGTCGGTGTCGCAGTCCATTGCCTTCTCCTCTGTTTTCAATTGACACATCTGCGCCAACAAATTCTGAACACAATATGAACAAATGAGAGAGCAAAAATGGGATAGAGAAAGAAGAATGTAAGGGAAAAGATACACAGTGTGTTTTTGAGCTTTGATCTCATTACATACTATACCTGCCTCCCTTGCGACATATATGGATTTGTCTGGTAGCTTATGTTTCTCTCTGTCTGTTGCAGACTCCTTCTCTTCCAAGACAGAGGAAGCAGTGGTTTCTGGGTAAGGGCTCTCAGCTACGGAACTAAAGTTAATTTCAGAGGACAGACTGGGAGATGAGCTTTCAGAACGGGAGCATACCTCAGCGTGAGTATCTTCCACAGAGATATGACGAACATCAGAGACATAGCTTATGTCTGCAGTAACATCAGAAAAAGGAGAATCTAGAGTGTCAGGGTAGGGGCTTATTTCAGCTTTAGGTTCTGAGTCAGGGGCGATTTCAGCTATAGGTTCAGGTGAGGGGCTTAATTCAGTTGTAGATTCAGGAGAGGGTCTCATTTCAGCTATAGCTTCTGAGGCAGGGGCCATTTCAGCTATAGGTTCAGGTGAGGGGCTTATTTCAGTTGTATATTCAGGAGAGGGGCTCATTTCAGCTATAGGTTCTGAGGCAGGGGCCATTTCAGCTATGAATTCAGGTGCCTGTGTTGCTTCAGCTACAGGTTCAGGGATGGGACTTTGTTTGGCTGAAAGTTCAGAGATGGTCTGTACATCTGAAAAAGTCTCTGCATCAGGTTTTTCAAGGAAAGACTCCTCTGAAAGAAAGGGGAATGACTCGGTAGCTATGCTAAAGGGAACTGCGCCAAGCAGATCATTGTCTGGAGGAGAGGTTATGATAGTATCGTGGATGATTGGTGCGCAAATCTCAGGATCAGCCTCAACACTTGCAAGGCCAGAAGCTGCTCCCTCATCAAAGAATTCTGGGTATGTTTCCTGGCAAACCTGCAAATTTCACATACATGTTTTTTAAGGTTTGTCATCTGTTTGACAAATGGACAATTTGGTTTGTCATTTCTTAGGATAATAAGAAAGTGTTTCCAAAAATTTAATTATTTCCAGATACAGGCTTTTAGTCCTTAAGCATTATGATTTGCTCTATACTTTGCTTGTAAGCTCTATGCCTTGTAATTATTCATTTTATCAGAAGTTCCTCTTACTATACTATAAACTGTACGTTCTCGTCTCAACAGTATTTAAAATGTCTATTTTTTTTTCCCTATGCAAACCATTTAGTCAAATAGTGTACACACCCCAATTAAGTATGAAGATGAGCAAATCAGATATAGCAACTCATTGTTCTGTCTAGATGTACCTATGACAATTTTCTTTTGGTTTAAAGTTATGGTCATATGAGCAGATCACATAGAGATATTATAATACAACCAAAAAGAGATTTTAAATAAAGCAATGAAATTTCAGTCTTAAAGCCATATATATGTAAAGAGATGAACAACCACGAGTTGTTAAGAATAGATTCATCAATGATAGATTAATTGTAAGGTTTAATATCAGTGGTAATAATAACCTGGTGGCCCTCTTCCGACAAGATGGTCTCCTGTGGAGCTTCACTCTCACTTGGCTTCATCTCCAAAGAGCTTCCTATGGAAAACAGAGATGTAAAGCTTAGATGCTATACACTCCCAGACATTGTTCAAATTGAGGTTTCTTTTCAGTTAATTTAACCACATCTAATAAGATGAAACGTAGACACAAGATTTAAATAGGTAACCTTCAATCTCTGAAAGGCTTGGTGCATCGCCAATACTCTCAGTTCCATCATCTACTGTTCCAGCAGTGTCAATGGCAGCCTCCTGAAATAAATAGAACTGGTTTCTTAGTATATACCCTGAAGAGAAAAATCTACACTTCACAAACTATGATGAACTATAACAACACTTTCTCATTTTCTATGTTCCCAATTTAGCATTCCTAGCGCAAATCCTTGTTACCAAAAGAGCATTCTTTATTTATCTGCTAGCTACAATTCAAATGTTACTGTTATAATCTTCAGAGCTTCGTACATCAAAAAAGGCATACAATGTTGCAGATTGTCCGCAACAACTACCAGCAACACAGTAAATAGTCTCGTGAGCCAGGTTCCAGGCTTTTCCGCACTAAACGTGGCCAAGAACCGCCTACTTTCACGGGAAGAGGCCATTTGACTGACATTGCAAACAGCCAACCACATTTACTCACCACCAAAGGTGGTAGAAGTATACAAACTCCTTACTCAGAGTGCACCTTTCGCCAAGAAACCCAAGGAACCAAGGAGCGTGGGCACATCATTTAAAGTAAACTAACGACAGCTATATCCTTAATCTCTTACGTTAGCTAGCATGATAACTCTGACGATACAAACTAGCTTGCATGATAATAGGTAACTGATAGGTAGCGATCGGTATTAGGTCTCTTGCATCCTTTCTTTTTGCTGTAAGACACTTCGCTTGTATGAATGTGTACAAACAGCCTATTGAACGTAAAATGTAGAAATTTACAAATAAATAAATAAATTTATAAATACTGTCTGATGCAAGAAAGCAACACTCAAGTTGTAAGTTACGGATTGGTAAGGAAGACATAGGACATTGTGATATGCAGGACTGTCATCTTAACCAGCTGGTGGAATTGTTACTTGTGAGATCACAAAAACAATGAATCACTGCATCTATTGTTTTTTGGGATGGCCATTAGATGCCAGGCTTATTGATTCTCTCTTAAAAGTATCTGATTATAATGGATGTGTGTCTTTTGACTGAATTTATACGGTCAGGCATCAAAAAATCTTTGCAAATCTAAAAGTTATAAGACAGGTGCTGTGATGTAGCTGCAACCAATTTGTACGTGTAATCGGACAAAGAAGGTGGTCAATTATCACTTTGCGGTTGCACATGTTTAAAACCCCTTTGTTACACATCACCATGTGGCGTTTTCAACAAAAAAGAGACAGATGGTTGTTGACCAGCACAAGTCACAAAACAAATATAAAAATTAACATAAGTAGTTAAAAATACAAACACAAACATGGCCATGATTTTAAAGGTTCAAAAGTCTGAAAAAGTTGAAATTTTGCCAGGAATGACCAAAGATCACAGTTTCAGAATTGCACAGTTTAGTTGTTTCTTGGGGTTGTCAAAATCAAAACAAAATCAACTATTAGACAGCACCTCCATAACAACAAGCTGTTTAGAAGGGGGCTCTAATGAAGCTCTTCCTGAGAGCCACTTACAAAATGACTTTAGCTCTGGACACCATAGGCATGTTTGGAGGAAGAAGGGGACTGAATACAAGGAAAAGCCCCCATACACACTGTAAAATATGGAGGTGGATCATTGATGCTTTGGGCTGTTTTGCGGCTGGTGGTCAGGGGCTCTTGTAAACATCGATGACATCATGAATTTCGCCAAGTACAGGATATTTTTACTGGCAAACCTTGTTACCTCTGCCTGGAGGTTAAGACTTGGCTGTAGATGGATCTTTCAACAACCCCAATGACCCCAAATAAACATCCAAATCAACACAGAAATGGTTTAAGGAATATAAAATCAGTGTTTTGGGATAGCCATCTCAGTCTCTGGGTTTGAGCCTGTGGTCTGAATGAAAGAGGGCAGTCCACATGCACAAACCCAAGAATATGAAGTATAATAAAAGGTTCTGCATGAAGGAGGGGTCCAAGATCCATCCACAAGGGTCTCCAACCTTTTTAGACATTACATGAAGAGACTCTGTGCTGTTATTCTCTCCAGGGAAGGCATTTTCAAATATTAATAGTGAGGGTGCTGATAATTTTGCAAACCGTGTTTTGCAGAAACATTTGCACTACACAAGTGTGTGTTTAAAAAATATTGTGTTTAAATAAAACTATACAACATCCCCATACATTTAAAGCTCATAATATCACTCATTGCATGTGTTATTCTTTTTATATATTCATTGTTGGTTATTTTCATGAAGGGTGCCGATAATTCTGTTGGGCACTGTATAACAATTAAAGTACACCACATAATCCACATAGGCTGCCAGTTTAGGTCCTAAGTGACAGTGATGTATATTTTTCTAAATTATTCTTAAGGTTTCACAGTGGTATGTTGCATCTTAGTTTGGAAGTAGCTTTTTAATCGTGAGAGAAACCTGATTCCAGGAATTGTAGCTAGCTAGCTTTAATACAAATTCCACAACAACAGTAAGTTAGCTAGCAATCATTTTGGTAGCTAGCTAGCTAATTAGCGATCAACTATCATATTTGACCTGTTCCACAGGTAAAAAGCTAACTCCGCATCACTCTTAAATCCCTTTAAATTTCTGAGTCGTCGCCACCTCTGACACGTTAAGCCAATATTTATCCTCGTTTTAGCTCGGCCTCTGTTGTTCTCCCTGTTTTGCTTGCCCGCTCTCTAGTATTCTAGATTTTTTTGGCTTGACCACTGGTGGCACCGCAGAGGACAAGAGGGCCGTTTGGGGTTATTCTCCATGTTCAGGCTCCTCTTTATAATGTTTCTAGCTCAGCACTGGCTTCACAACATTGCTACTAAAGGTTGTGGCATGATGACGTACGAGTCTGAAAATGTTGCACCAAATCTGACCAAACAGCTCTAACTTTGAATTACTAATTGTGGCCTTTCCAGGGTGACTTGCAGCAGCGCAAACCATGTTCTTCTCTACTGACTTAATAATGCCACTTATTTAATTTATAACAAAAAAGGTACGTACTGCAGATTTAAGCCCATCACCATATTGTTTTAGAGAACCAGTCATGGAGCGCTGTTCAACACCTATATGCATGTCTGAGTTCTGGTTGTGCAACGTGCTGTCTGTCGTTTGATCTGAATAACAACTGGCAACAGTCTTATAATAATGCGCCATGGCATTACATGTAGCCCTGTCACAATTATGACATTTTGGCTGACAATTAATTTTCATACAAATAATTACAATTATCTTTTCTGTTGACTTTATGCCACTCTTATTATATAAGCATAATAGTAGCATAATAATGCATATACACTTTCAGAAAAACAGCCATTTAACATAAGTAAGTCAAATAAATTTCTGTCTGCCTTTTAGACAGCAAACAAAAACATTGCTAAGCATGGATGTGACAAATAGTTTAAATATATAAAATCTATTGCTAAGATATACAAAGAGGTTACTGAACAATAAACAATGCAATATAGCCAAAATGATGTACTATTGTTCTATGGCAAAACTATATCCTTGCCACTATATTAGCGATAGTGGCAAAGTTACAACTGCACTAAATATTATAGAATGCTCCTTTATTGTCACATATACATATACAAGTACAGTACAGTGAAATTTGTACTGTACTGAAATTTGAGCAGGGAGGGTTAAGGGCCTTGCTCAAGTGCCCAACAGTGGCAGCTTGGCGGAGCTGAGGTTTGAACCCACGACCTTCTGATCAGTAGTCTAGTGCCCTAACCACTGAGCCACCACTGCCCTATGTAATTCATTATCTAAATGCAGTAGAGTCAGTCCAACTGCTTTCTGTGTTTATTCTTTATTTCGAGTCGGTTTGATGGCAGTATCACTCTGTGATTTTACCCATGTTGCTCCCTGGTGGATGAAGCCTGTCCATGGTGGCTTGAACTTTGTCCTGTGAATCCTGACAAGCTGATGTGTCAGCAGCAGTGACATGGAAGAACTTTTCCTACAGAGAGAGAGAGAAAGAAAAAAGAATGAATTCTCTTTCTGCCTTTAGAGAAGAAAAACAACCTCATTGAGGTTGTTTCAACAAGGACTTGATGACCTTGTTGATATTGGACTTGATGACTGATTTTGTTAATTACAAAAACGTCAAATCACACAGAAAAATAACTGCATTTTAATAAGAATGTTCCCATTAATTTTCTTAATAGAGTGAATTTGCTCACAGCATCCTCCCAAATTAAAGCTTCAAGTGTGCCGCTCTCATCCTCTAGCTCAAATTTCATCAGCAAAGCATACTGCATCAGCTGCACACCAAGAGCTGAGAGTGATGAGATGATAAAGGGAGAAAGACATGAAAAATAAATGAAATCGCAGAACAAAATCTTAGTAATATTGTGGAATAGCATTCAATAATACTATTTAGTAGGAGTGTTCTACCTTTAGCGATATTATGCTCATCCCACACCTCTACTCCAGAAACTTCAGGCTCCACTAACGTAGACCGAGAGCACCGTTTACACCTGAAACACACACACACACACCAATGAAGAAGATCCTTTAATACCCTGCAATGTAACCTAAGGTATGATAACTACAGAGAAATATTTTAATGTTAATAAGCTACAATATTGACTCAGCGGAGTGAGAACATTGATAATCTTCGGTGCTGACCCATAATATCGCGTGTCTCCACAGAAGAGGAATGGGACTGAGAGATCCAGGAGTCTCATTCTCCGGTCCTCCGAGCGCACAGGGACCACGTTCTTATGAGCAGCGGATATCACACACATCTCATCCAGGGTCACACCTATGGGAGACCCATAAAAAGATGCCCCACCGGTCTTGTAAAGCAGATGTATCCTTATAACACATCCAGCTTCTGCAATCATTGTAAAACGGAACAGTGCTGCTCTTACTGCACCGTGGGGCTTACCCTGAAGAAGGAGCAGCTGCGTGTGTGTGTTGTTTAGTACCATCTCACAGGATACATGCATGCTAATGACTCGGTCTGGCTGAGTGGAGTCCACTGAAGATGTGACTGCCCAGTGCTCGCTGCACGGCTGACTGACTCTCGAAGCCTCCTGAAACACCTGAGCTATGACCCCGTCATCAGGGACCTCTGCTCTATTACACAGTCACATTAAGCACATCACCTTTTAGAACAGTGGCAGGATTTCTGTAAATGACCTCACATGAAAATGCATTAGACTAAACGGTGACTTGGTGAATCCGTAAATCTTCTGTGCATTCCAAAGCTCACCAAAGCGAAATAAAAATGTTTTTCCACTTTGAGTGTTCACTTACAACATGCTATTTTTATTTTATTTATTACAATATCTCAAAAGAAAGGTTAACCAATATTAAAATGGGTCAAAATTACATTTTTAATTAATCCTTAAAATTTTTTCATACACACAAAAGAAGTTTGTTACATGGTTATCTGCCAAAAAGTGCGTTCACAGAAAGGAATGAAACGAAATGTATCTTTTATATAATTTTCTTCAAATTTATGGAAAGATTAAATCTCATCATTGCATGTAGTGCAGTGTAGGACTCACATTGTTTTACATTGCGGGCAGGAGAGTTTGAGGCACTGGTACAGTTTCTGTGGCTGGTAGGACTTCATCCGGGCACGAACATGACAAACCAACGGCGGAGTGGCTCTCGTCACATGAGCAAGAGACACCTGCTGCATCGTGTGTCCACAGGTCCGAACTCAACACGCGCAATTACAAAAGTAAATTTGGGTTGTCCTATGACTACATTTATAATACAATTGACCATGCCAGAACGGAAAAAAGATTTTCAGGCTAATAGGCTTAATGAAATAGAAATGGAGCACATGGCTTGCTGATATGATCATAATGCATTGGAAAAATGTAATGGTCCAAAAATCAGAACCAATTAAGAACGGTGGACTTTTTTACCTGTGTAAAAATCTTCATTGACCACTCCGCCTAAAACACAATATAAACACAGTCTTTTTGGCTATGCAATCTATAAATAAATATTACAAAAACGTAATGAATGAGGTACATAATAAATGACCTGCCAGGATCTGCATTTCTTGGTTTAACTCTATAGGGGGAAACATTATACACATACATTAGAGAGGACAATGGAGATACAGATTGTGCCCCACTGGGCTCAAGAATGGTGTGTAAAGGCAGACACTTACCAACAGCCTCTGGAGGAGTATACCAAACCTCTAGAAGAGTGCCATCATTCACCTCGTCTTCACCTGCTACATTTGCATAATGCTCTGACAACCTGGATATGAGCAAGTAAGAGGTGAGGAGAAAGACTGGATGAGTAGCTGGCAGAATAAACCGAACAAAGATGAAAAGCTATGAGGCACTTAGAGACTCAGACAGAGAACGACCCGTAAGAACCATCAGTGCATTATATAATGAACATTCATAGAAATCTACTAACAACTAAGCTCTGTTTAATTTAAACTGGACAAGGAATCATTCACCCCTTATAGCACTTTGTTGAATTCTTGAATTCAAAATCTTAAAGCTTTACAATATTAAAATATTAAATACATATTATATAATAATTGTGATATAATTATAAAGAATGCTCTGCAAATGTTATGCAAATATACCAGAGGCAAGGAAAAGAAAATGTGACTCATTATGTCTTTAAATCTATTGTTATGTGAACACTCTGAATAGTGGGAGTAAATCAAAATTGTGTATTCTACAAATGATGGAATCAAAAGAATGCCATCCAAACACAGTCATGGAGATTCTGGAACACACACTCTCTACATAATCATTTCTTTGAAAATTCTGCGTCCATCACCATCTTTATCAATGTGCCAAATATGATATTTAGGAAATGTTTTCCCCCCTCAAATTCTTGGTGTTTCTATTCGTGATTTCTTACGCATAACTTGAAAATGGAAGGATTAAAACCCCTTTAGAGATCACAGCATAGTTTACCTCTTGAGGGGCTGAAGCTCTGGGCTTTCTGAGGGGAGGACACACAGGCCTCTACCGTATGAAGTGCCGCCGTGCAGGTGGAAGCAGAGGGGGCTGGGCGCGTCAGCGGATTGCTCAGAAGCTCTTTGAGTCACTGCATGAAGGTTGTATAGGCGCAGGAACATGCCAGGCTGCACACACGCACACGAGGTTCAGGAGTATAAACCATACTTTTTAGTTTAACAACCATTAAAACTCGTGTTTAATGTGCCCATGCGACTAATAATGCGTCCAAATTATGCAAATTGTCTGCGAGTTAACCAAGTTTATGAACAGCTTGCAAATGTCCTCCAGCAGGGGGCAGTCTTAGTAAAAAACCTGAAGCGCACAGTTATACAACATGAAGATGGATAGTGGTACCCACAAACATCTGTGCTATTGTTAATTGCACAGCATAAACTTTGTATGATAAGCAAGAAAAACATCCTTTCAAGCAAAATGCTTAGTTTTTGGTTGGTGGAGAAAAATGCATGAACCACCTTAAAAACACTGACGTTGATGGCCAGCAGGGTGCGGTGTTATATAACAGTATACATGCCTCTCTGTATTGCAATATAGCTCTTCAGAATGTTGCAAATACTCAATGTGTAGGCTGAAACGAATATGCTACAAGTGCTTCTTGAAGAAGGCAGATAATTATACCCAAGGTTGTTTTTTCTTTGACAAGACCTACTGGCTGTTCTTCCACAAGATGTTCGCTGTGCAGATACCAGTGCTGGTATTGACTTGGGTTAGCAAAGCAAAAGAAAAAACACAGTTTACTTTTCACTCACTGTGCATTGTGAAGGTTGCTAGCAGCTCGAGGTTGAGAGTATGGAGAATTCATTAGGCTGTGTTTTCTTTAAGTTATTTACCAAGCAATTTGTCACATTTTATCACTGATAATACTCTTAAGAAGAGTCATGATGAGAAGAATGTGCTGCTTAAAATAAATCGTGATGAATAAAACCTAGTGCATTTGATGGGAACACACCAAGTGTGTGGCTTCACAGTAGGAGGGCTGGCATGTCTGTCTGTCTCTCTTTCTCGGGTTGTGATATGAGCCTGAGAGTGTTCAGGCTATGATATGAGCGCGCGAGAGAGATAGACGTACCAGCCCTCCTCCTTCACTCTGAGTGACAAACAGCAGTCAGAGAACTTAAGCTCCTGGGATTTCACTTGTCAGTCTTCCCCTCCTCCTGCCTCTGGACCGGGAGAGTCGAAAGACCAGAATGCAGCTCCATACCACAGAACTGGAGCTGATATTCGTTACTGTCTGCACCAATTATTAACATTCTTTGGTCTCAACTCTCTGAGCCTACCTCGTATACATCGCTGATTCCCCCCTTGGCACACGGAATGGATTTCAGCAGTCTAGGGAGGATTAATAGCAATGAAACAAAGCTGTAACAAAGCTGTAAATTCACAGCCAGAGCTGGATATGCTCCGTTTGCCAGAGTCTATTTCTCTCTACCAACAGCACAATGTTAAGGTGTTGTCCTTGCCATTAAGAGTTTATACCTTTCTCCATCTTGCTGCCTTCCCTCAATCCTTCTCAGTAGCACTGGACCTCATGTTTTATAACCTTGGTAAACCTTAACAGGCTAACTGAACATGCCAGAAACAGCCCCTTATTTCACTGCAGTTCCTTCCCTGCCAAAGTTGAAGCTTTAGCTTCAAGCCAATAATAGTGCTTTGTTGTCTCCATACTTGCAATAGCGCCCTGCAGTACAAAACTCAATTTGACAGTGAAGAAGCGCAGAATGATTTATCGGCTTGCGGCTGCTTGGGGTGATGGCTTGCCAATAAGTGTGGGAGAAATTCTTGCATTACAAATGTTGGATGCAGAAGAATAACAAATTCTGCAGCATACCCAAAATCTCATTCTGAAATTCAAGCCTCGTCCTACTTTACCTCATGCTGTGATTATTTATTGAAATATGGGGCCCTGTCATCTTTTTGATGTCTTGATTTTAGTGAAGACAATGTGCACATATTGGTTGTATGAAGCAATTCAAATTAAGTAACTGAAGAAAGCCTTGGTATTCTTAAGTTCACTGATTGTAAAAGAGAACCACAGTGCTGGATTTATATTGTTATATACACACACCTGCAAATCCTGGTAAATCTTGTGCTCACTGATTGTTAAAATAAAAAAATATAGTGATGGTCAGAGTTGACTAATTGTACACATCTTATGCCAGTTTATTTTATTTATTGATTCTTCCTCGGTTACAAATCAATGTCTTAGTTGAAAATTTATTTAGGATCATACCTTGACTTAACCTGGTGAGTCTTTTTCATAGAAAACGTCCCTCATGCTTTTTTCTTTACACTTTTTTTTTGCATGTACAGTTTGCATGGGTATGCATGTACTGCACACTGACTTTGCCAAGCACAGGCATAAACAATTGAGTGCAAATGTCTCTACAGTGGAACTTAGAGAGCAGCTAGAATGAGGTAGTGCTCTTTCAGACTGCAGCACTCACTGTGGAAGACTCCATTAACCTAAGATTTGCAGGTATATACACACAACAGGGTAACTCCAGTATTGACTGAATCCTCATCTATATGTAAAAATGAGTGGAACTGGGGAACCACATTCAGTAAACAAGAAAAGGTGCCTTTCACAAAGTCAAACCAATTCCCATAACACACACCCTCAATATAAACTCCATCAGCACAGACTGAGATGACTTCCTTAGGTATTGAATTTCTCATTGAATTTTTTTTTTTTACTACATCTGCTATTAACCAGATGGGTGAAGGTTTTATTTAGCAACACGAGTATTTACAAAGACCAGATGAATAGGGACAAAAACTTTGCACAGAATTATTAAGAAGCAATCAAGACGAAGACGTACTTTTTTTCCAGAGCAAATATCTATTCCTCAGGCAAACAAAATGTGGTAACTGATATTTCCATAAGTCATTGGACTAGCAAAAGATTTGATTTCTTAAACATAAATGCAGTCAAAGGCAGATTAAATTGAAGTTCAACTGCTTTTCATAAAAAATGAAAACACTGCCATCACCTCTAAGCAAAATTACTGATACAGAACATGAACAAATTAAGGCATCTTTATAACACCACTAAATCAGTCATGTCCTAATATCAAACCAATACTAATATGCTTATTTTAAGCAGTTAACCATCAGTGAGGACATATTACAATTCTGACATTACTGCACCACCATCCAATTGTTCTTTTCTAACACTATATTGTAGGGAACACTCTCCCACCTCTGTGAAAACAGAAAGAATAGGCTAATGGTTTGACATTGTCATTATCCTAAGCTTTTTGTAAGGCTCTCTAGCGCTGAAAATGCACAAGTGAATGTCTGCGGCTCTCCTTTGTATTCATTCCTCTCAAAAAAATGCTGTTATGTCAGCAAACATTTTCCAGACACACTAGGCAAAATGCCTGACAACCAGGATTTTCTGAAATGCTACACCACACGTGTGCAGATCCCATTCAATAAAAGCATTACCAACTCAAGTGTTTTTTTGTAACGCTTATACAACCATTTCCTTTGGTATAAGAAGTTTATAGTGTGACAGTTGGTGACTTGTGAAAAGAAACCCAATTCCCTGTTGGACCTGCGTGCAGAACGGCAATTAATTCAGTATGTTCTACTGCTTTTTTCCCCTTCCTTCACTTAATACATATTCACACCCAATTACACAAACATACCTATAACCCATTCTTGGTAGACAAGTGTTATCTGCTTGCTGTCTGAGGAAATCACAGGCAGGGAACATTTGTGTGTTCAGACAGCCCATGTGCTCTCTTTCTTTCCCTGCATGAATAATTGATAGTCAGATGTGAATACAGACAGGATGTCACACTGCTGTGCACCACTACTCCAACAACTCCAACCACTGAAAAATGCCACTTGCATATCTCCTGGTGCACTTATGCCTTTAACAACTGTACCCTTATGGACAAATGGCAGATTTTCCTAAAACAATTAAGATTCTGTGTATTAAATGTGCCAGAAAAAGTAGCTTGATAATAGAATCTCAACAACACATGAATAATATGCATCTACTGTACATCATATGACAAAAACAGAACTAATTAAAGCACCAAAATCTACAAGTCTTTGTGCTACAGTTGTGCTCAGTGCTTCCCTTTGAGTATGGTCACTACATTAATTATTGTATATCCACGCATTGATCTTTTTTTGATGATTAATTTCATGCTATTACACCAGACATTCTATTTCAGATGAAACATTGGGAGGTAAATTTGGTTAACTGGCTTGGGACACATAATGCAAATGAAAAAGCATGTATGCAACAAGATAGTTATTAGCATCTTTTGTTTAATTGAAGCTGTTGTTTATTAGCGACGCTGCGTAACATGGCTTTGTGACCATGTACTGTGTCAGATGTAGAAAGAGAGAGAGTGTGTGTGTGTGTGTGTGTGTGTGTAAGACCCTTACAGTCAGGACCTCTTGCTGTCACCATATTGATTTGGCCCTTTTTTCACCAGCGTAAAATCTCTCTGTCTGCTTAATCCTAATGGCCTACTTTATTCACTCTATTCTCCTGGCCAGTGCTAAAACATGAGCAATTTCACACAATACTAGAGTCGACAGGGGCACAGATATTAATAACAGTTAGTTATCTGATTCCTGTTAGTTGGTGAATAAAAGGAAAATAAAGGGGGGGGAAAAAAACTAAAAAATTAATCAGCAGGCATTCATTAAAAAAATGTGATCTATGTCAATAAAACAAATGTCCTTGTAATAAGATTAGACTCGATTAACTTAAGAGTTAAATGAACCAAAGCAAGACTGATTTCAACCCCTATTTCTTACATTTCCTGACATTGTACACAATGTATTAGAAAACTACATCAGTTAAGTCATCCATGCACATGAACAACACACGGTCACTTTGAGCTTTCTTTGGGCAGCTTTATGAAGAGAATGCTGTAGATAATAGTTCCTGCACGGCAAATCTCACACAAACATTTTATGCAATGTGACAGGTCTATTAATTTCCTTCTTCCGTTCCAACTCAAAAGATATTCATTATGTGGAAGCAATGGCCTTCAAAAAAGGGTTGCTCTTGGAGTTCATGCCATACAAATGCTGGTCATGCACTTTATTAGGATAGAGTGGCAGTAAACATGTATCTAGCGAATCACAGGTAATGCTTTTTAACACACCTATTTCAAACAAGTGGTGGAGAGAAGATCATGTTACACTGACAATGTATACAGGTACAGTCAGCTCCAGAATTACTGGCACTCTTCAAGAGAATGGACCAAAATGTTTATATATTTAAAAATATATAAATTTTTACACCCAGTGATTCAAATGATCCACTCAAACAATTGGAAAAATTGGACCATTCCTCTAACAAAAATCATTCTCATAAGGATTTTGTTTTTAAATTAAAGTATTTTGTCTCAAAAATATACATGGCACAATTAATGACACCCCTAAAAAGTATTTTTTTAAATAAATGCAAACAAAGTCATTCTTGACCCTTTATTTATTTATTTAAAATGCTGCGCTTGAACTTTGCCAAGCATCCTTGGAACTACAAATGAAATTATGTGTTGTGGTCAGCCGAGACCAAAATCTAACTTTTTGGCCATGATCACTATTAGCATGTTTGACGGAAAATTGGGACTGCATACAAGAAAAAGTTATGAAATGAAAAAAAACAAAAAAACATTTAAACCACCATTGAAGTGTAAACCCTATTGAACTATAAATGTGGATTACGCCTCCTTAGAGTTTTGCCAGCTGAGATGTCCAATATCTCAATTTCTCTGAACACAGATAGAGCCTTATAATACTAAAGTCCCGATTTCCCAGACACTCAAGTCTGTACAGTCCCATAAGGCAATGGTAGATTCACAGACAACAAGGTCAAACAGACGTTATAGTCCATACAGACCCTTTGGAGATGACCTTAAAACCTTTATGTTTTATATCCAGTGTACAAAATCCCACTATCCCCTCACAACAAGGTAGTATCAACAAGCTGGGAAGTCCAAAGAAAATAATCTACAGTATTACATTTAAAACCATGGGCAAAAGCACACTATTCTCAGACCCAAGAAAACGCAAAAAGAAATACAAAAGCCAAGTTCTCTCTAAAATATTAATACAAAGAAGAGAGTAAAAGTTGAAAAGCAGTCAGTAGTTTCAGAGTCTTTATTCTTTAAGCATTTCTAGAAGACCTTCACTAAAGAGAATGAAATTCTGTGCTTGTGCAGATCGAGCCAAAAGCCTGCAAGAGAGATTTGTTCCAAGCGTCAAGCTGAGCAGAAGTGAAGGAAAAATTTATTTAAGGGAAAAGTGAAAGATATTTTCATTTACAAATTTGAGACATAGGGATTGGGGTGAGGAGTGGGGCTAAAGGTTACACAAGGGCACATAGCAATTCACCCAACATGGTTCTGCTTGATTCTGAATTGAGAATAGTCTTCACAAAATAACCAATTGCAAGAAATTCCTTACAATTTAACTAAGGACGGATGACTGCCATACATCACTGATTACAAAAATGGAAAAAAGGTACTGTGCATATCCTAGAAGTAATAACATCACTGAAAAAGCTCAATTCATCACCTAGAGCCAAAACTTGAAAGCTCTGTACGTTCCATACAAGAGAAGCCACTCAGTCTTAACTACAAGGAGTTGGGACAAAAATAACAGCAGTTAGTTAAATAATCGATGGTATAAATTAACAAAAAAATTGGCAATAGATTAATCAAACACTTGTTGCCAAATACTGGCCACTGCAGTCAATGAGGCCTGGAAAAGCGTCTCTCTCTTACAACTCTGGCAAAACTCTCACGCCTGGATTAACAACAGTGTCTTTCTTTTTCTGGATAGACGTTAAATTTCATTCATCCATTTTCTACAAGAACCAGCAGAACGGAACTTTGCTGCCCAATTCCTCAGGAAATTAGACAGTTAACCTTAGATACTGGATAAATATCTATTACAACAGTTTATTTAAACTAGCAGTTTATCTGTAGCTTTTATCTTTGTATCCCCCTGCCCTTTAACTCATCCATACCGAACATCTTAGCATTATTTCATATTGATAAAAGCTAAGAACTGCTATTAGCTTTATTGTTAGGCCTCTCGCAAGTTGTTGTTGGTGCCATTTGCCCTTTGTTTAGAGATCAACTCACCAGAGCAAAAACCAGAGATGACCTCATTAACATTCAGAGCACACATTTGCATGCCACACCTCACACGTTTGCAAAAACGCTCATTCTTTTCCCTTTCATACAATCACACAACCTTCCTTCCTTCAATATGTATACACACACTTTAGGTAAATGGTGATTTAACATTTTCAAAACACACCCATCTTCAGCTATGTACACATACTGACTGAATAATTTTTATGTGCTTTACAGTTAGATTTTGTGTGTAAATGTTTCATTTATCCGCACCAGGTTGTCCATCTTGGGATCACTCAAATACTGGCTGTTGCCTTTTTTTTTCCTTCTTCTTTTTTAATTTATTTTAAAAATCACTTTCTTCAGAAAACCTTAATTATTCAGTCATACAGGGTTATATATAAAATAGTTTTCTGAGAAGATAGCATTGGTCCTAGAAGTGTTGCAACACAAATTAAAACCTTGTAGCACTGAGATGGAAAGTGTTAAAACGTGGTACAATTAGACATGTAAACTGTAAAAAACACAGACTGAATGTAAATGTTTTGGATTTTAATGTTTAATTTGTGAAATGCACATAGTTGATTGATGAAAAAAAAATTCTGTATTGTTCTGTTATAATACTGTTTGTATCAACACAGGATGAATATCTCCTAGCACGTGCAACAATATTGTTGCACTCTACAGCCCTAGTCATACCATTAATATTTCATAACTTGAGGCTGACTTATTGGATTAATTATCTGTAACACTGAGCTCCAGTAGCAACTTAATAGGCACCCATATTTGAGAAAATACAGTTTTACTATATAAAACCTACATTTCTTGCTCATCTATATTTACAGCTATTAGAGACCGTTTATAGCAAGTATATTAAACATTAAATATTAATATGAAGTGCTACATTTAATCTGACCGTAGGAACGTTTTTTCTCACCTTCAATTTACTGGCTACCTCCACATGGTTGTCGTAGACAAAAACGTTGGCGGTCATGTTCTCTCGGTCTTGAGAGGTAGTGGACTCTCCCTCTAAGGCATCTGGTGCCACAGCCACATTGAGCAGAGGGTGCGCACATTTTGTCCCATCCCAGACCTGGGCAATAAAAGTACACCAACTGTAGCGTTTGGATTATCAAGAGGCACTTTTACAAAATAACAAAATATATTTTCTTAAAGCTCCCAACACTTTCAGGGGCTGTGGGAGGTGTGCATGTTATATACAAGGCATTACCAGAAAATGAACAGCCTTGATCTGTTGCAATTTGCAACGCTGGAATGGTTAACAGATGGTATTATAAACTCCAAGGATAAATTGCTATGGTTTGTTCTTGTTTAGAGGAGACTCCCCTTGATGTTATGTCAAGAATTACAAAGGGACCAATTCTCTTTTTAACAGCTACATACTATATAAGGGTTACAACCATGTGCATTTATTTAAATCAGTAGAGCTACTACAACACATCATCAGATATTAGATTGGAACAAAAATTATAACATTAGAAATGACAAGACATTAGAAATGTAGGGGAGGTGTCCTTACAACTGCAATATAATGAGAATTCAGCTATGGCGTGAGGTGTAAGAAGTAGTCTGATGTACCACACCTTAAGCAGCATGCATCTGGTGTCCATGTTGGCTTTGGCTAGCAGCTGGCAGGTCAGATCAAAGTACATCCTGGGCTGTATTGAGGACAGGGGAACAGTGTGCTCATTGGCCAGCAGCAACTGGCTTGCTGCCCACTGACGCAGCGCCTCCACCGCACGTTTATCAGCTTCACCAAAGTGGAAAGTCTTACTTGATGCTCGGGGCTCAACAGGGCTGTCAATACTCCCATCAAACGTGATGGTAGACCAGCCTAAAGTGGTCAGGAGAGTCATGGATCCGTTGAACATTTGAGCCTGTGTGGATAAGTGCCAACACTCTTAGCCACGCTGAATATTTAAATGACTCGCATGTTGCTTAAATAGACCTTAATCAACAGTAATCGTTGGGATTAGAGTCCATTACAGTGCTTAGCACTCTCATAAGGTAATTACAACCTAAGTGGATGTAATCACTGAAACACTTCGATGGTTTAAATCTAGCCCAGTTAATGTGAGCGAATAAGTCTCACAGCTGGCAAATACAGTCCTCTGACCTCCTCACCTTGACTCTGTGGAGACGAATGATGTCTCCGATTCTGAAGATTTTAGGATGGTCCTCGAGCTTTTCACTGAAAACGGTGCAGCCCACTTTAGCATTTGACTGGTCTGTGATCTTCAGTGTGGAGCAGTAATCTACAGGAAATCAATGCGTCCATGGTGATCAGGGTGGCTTAGGTGCACCGAACTGTCAATATTACTTTGCAAATCAGCTTCAATAGTTAATTAAACGGAGAAAGGGTGACCGCTAGCACAAACCCTAACTAGAAATTGAACAAGCATATTGGCGTAATTTACCTTTTATCAGTAAAACCATAAAGCACCATAAATTATTTAAAACCACTGCAACTGCTACAACTCTGACACCTAGATGATATTAGTGAGTGATATCGAATTAACCTTCCATTATTAGTCCAACTTCATTTCTTTCTTTGGCTTTACCTTGCAATTCTATTACTGTCTATTAACAATATGATAATCAGTATTATCACTATTTATTGTTGTTTTTTATTATTGATACTCTTTTTGTCATAGCTGATGCGTCTTTAAATTAAAAAAAATTAACAATCAATGATTTACTTTACATCATACAATCAATTCATCATTAAACAAAACACGCAATGAAGATGCCTCCAATTACAAATGAGTACAAGTGAGTAAGAACGCATGATGAAAGAAGAACTGATGCTAATGATCTTATAAACCCAGTATTGTTTTTGCAACATCATACGCAGGTTAGATTAATTTAAATAAATATTTCAAGAAAAGATTGAGCACATAAATCTCATCACTCTCATTACAGCACAAACGCTGCCAGATGGAGTGTTTCTGCAACTCATAAGATTAATTCATTATGCAGTTCCAAACTGTTATTTGCTTCGAACACAACAAAACCTGTTGAAATAGTGACAAAAGACTCACATTTGTTTTCTACTGTCTGCCATTTAGAGCCATTATAATATAGAGCTATTTTTACTCTCCTCGAATGAATGTACAGAATTCGATGGATGAGAAACAAGTGCGCGCATCAACATTCAACGACAATAAGAAGCATTAAAGCGGATTATTTCAAAACTGAAAATCTGCTTGTTAGTTCTGCTATGACCTTTTACATACTGCATTGATTTTGAATAAAAGTGTTTGCCTCCTTGGGCACAATACATGTGCACAATGCCCAATTCTCTTTGCTTATTAAATTGGACAGGAGCCTGGACTCTCTCTGCTCATCTCAATGATCCATAGACAGCAGCCTTTGACTGAAATGAGGATTGATTTTCAGCACTTTACAAGATACGAACACAACACATCCTAAAGCAAGAGCAGTGATCTGAATGTGTTAAGGCACACATAATTGCAGCATGAAGCCAGAGATATCTGCAATGGGAAAGCGTGAAAATGCATACACTTCTTTCCATGATAAAGTGGAAGAGCTGTAATTTGTTTGTGCCACTGTTTTGGATTGCTCACTGTAATCTACACCATGTCCCAGGGATTAGAAGGATTTTATGCTCGTGTCACAGACAGGGGATGTATAAAGAAAGGGAGAGTGGTCAAGAAGAAAAAGTCAGAAGAAAATAAAAGTAAGAATGAAACCAAGTAATTGAGAGATTGTGACAGAGTTTGTCATGGACTGCACATTTAAGATTTCCTTTAAGAGGTTCAAAGTAGAGAACTTACTTTGATCATATAATGCCTATGATTAGTGCCAAAGCTGAGAATGATTGATCCATTGTGAACAGAAGCCCTTCAACCAACAGATATCCCTCCTAAAGAGCTCCAATTATCACATTCAAATAATGTGAATTGTGCTCCACATCCAGAACCTTCAGAGCCATCATCCCATTGTCTAAGCCCCATCTTTCAGACAGGACGTGGAACAGAACAAACGTGCAAGTAGAACTGATTTGTGCACCAGATGTATTCAAACCAGGTACGTCGTTGTGGTGTGCAACACAGCAGTATAAAACCAGCATGTTTTTTGCTTCCCGTCTGAAACACGGGTAAGTCACCAGTCGGTTCCTACTATGAAGCTAAAATAGTATTAAAACCCTTCATAAATGTAAAAGTGTAAAATGACCAAATATACACACAGTCTCAAATGTTCTCAACAAGTCCTAGAAATGCATGCAAAGTGATTCATATCTTTAGCATAACATTTCAAAATGTGTAGAATAAAACAAAACATATGTCGTACAATAAAACAGCCACACAGTTATTTGTGCATTATACTATGTTTGTTATATTAATTGCCAGGCTATTCATATCTGTACTTTACAATATGGATAAAATACATAATGAACTGTGAAAAAACAAAAAACAACCCTTCTATTTGCAGTGGCATTTTTGTATTCAAGTCTGACAAAATATTTGTGAATGCTATACTGCATTTGTGGATACTTTTGAGACTGTTGCTCTGCAGTTGGTGATTCACAAATATGAACATGGTGTGTTAACACTCTGCATTGCTACTCTTATTACTAGACAAAGGCTAAAGACGCATTCTGATCTCTTCTACCCCATGCGAGGATTAGCCTACCCTAGCTGGCTTACAAATCAGGCCAGTCAGGGTATTTGCAAGCTAGCTAGTTAGCTACTCTGGCATTATTACAAAATGATGTGCATCTCAATGATAAGAGAGGTACAACAAGGTATACACTATCTGGCAATGTAAATCTATATTTTATAGTCACAATTTGTTACATATTTATATTCAGACAGTAAAGTACAGCTATAAATGGCTCAGCGCTTGTGAATAATTCTATGCTTGTAAAATATATTGTATTTCATATTTATGTTTTATTCTGTACATTTTAAAATGTTATGCTACAAACAGACATAACTTTGCATTTATTTGTGACTATTACAGACTGTATTTTTACTTCTACTTATTAAAGGTTTCAATATTGTATTACCGCCATTCCTACTAGCCATTGAGTGTTAAGAGCAATGCTGAGATGTATCTTTTCCTCAGCCTCAGTCTGAGCTTAAGGACACAAATGGCAATAAAACACATTATTACTTCCTTTTGGGCACTCACCTGTGCCTTTGGTAGGAAAAGGCTGCTTGAAGAAGGTCACCACGCCATACACATTCGCTACTCTGCTGGGTTTCAGTTCATTTAAAGGAACATATGTGTACCTGGACTGAACAGAGAGAAAAGGGTGATGGAATAGTGATGCATATAACTAATAAACACAAGCATAAGAGCAATCTGTCAGCTTCTCCTGAATGTTATCTGGTATCAGGCATCAGGGTGTAAAAACTTTGAGTCGAACTGTACCAGTCAAAAGTTTGAACACGCCTACACATTGTTGTTCTTTATTTTTATTATTTTCCATATTTTAATGTAAAAGTGAATATATCAAAACTATGAAATAACCAACATGGAATTATGCCGTGACCGAGGTATTACACCAATCAAAATGATTTTATATTTTAGAGCTGTCAAAATAGCTTGGCCCACTCTTGGCATTGTCTCAGCCGCTTCACAAGGGGACCAGCTGGGATACTTTCTCAACAGTCTTGATGATGTTCCCACATATGCTAAGCACTTGCTGGCTGTTCTTCCTAAACTCTAAATGAGTTGGCACCCAGGTGGTGGAATGAACTTCCCCTGGCTGTCTGAACAGCACAATCACTGGATGTCTTCAAACGAAGACTGAAGACCCACCTCTTCACTAAACTTTTAAGCAAGCACTATATCTACAAAAAAAAAACTTGACTCGTACTGTTTCCTTTGCTGTACTAACTCTCTTAGTAACCCCTCTCTAACAAGGTTTTATCTTTATGGTATTCTTTAGACTAGTATGAGGATATGTTTTTCAATAGAGATTACAAAGCACTTCTGTAAGTCGCGCTGGATAAAGCGTCTGCTAATGCTGTAAATGTAAACTTGCGGGGGGGAACATTTATAGGGATACAAAATTAAACAATTCTATATAAATAAAGAATATTATTATTACATGGGCATCAAGTTCCCTATTTATATCTGTCTTAGAAACAAATTTGAAGCATAAGCCTTTGTCTTTATGATCATGAAAAATACACATTGGATCAGGTGTGTCCAAACTTTTGACTGGTACCATAAGTAGTGTGAAGGCAATAGTATAGGGTTAGACAAACAAGCACACAATATACACATGCATAAAAGGATTTGAAGTACAATAGTTTCAACCACACATTAAAATGATGGAAAATAACACATTAACATAATGGAGTGGGAAAAGGCTTTCAAATGGGCCATGTAAATTCAAGGACTGAAAATGGAGAAGCTTTTGCAATATGCAAAAACATACTTATTATTTAAACAAGCACAAAAATCAAGGACTAGAAATGGTCGAGTTGCCTTAGGAAGAGAACTGAGCTTGAAATCAGCTACAATGCCTGCAGCTATTACAGCTGATTACAGTTGTAATATTAGGACATTTAAACAAACACATTTTAAACAACATTTTTTTAACAAGATCTACTTGGAACAAGAATATTCCATGCTGAACAAAAATAACATTCCTCTACTGAATTGCAACTTTGCAGAAATTGTGGCATCTTGTGCTGTGCAGTTTTCATTTGCACCTCACAATTTTGCTGTCAAAATGACTAATCACTAAGGTCCAATCAAGAAGTCACATTCCTACTACTGCTAGCTTGTTTTTCCCACATTACAGAGTACCTAAGGAATTTTGGACAAAATACTCTACATCAACTTCCAAATGAATATGTAATCCCATACATACTGGGATTAGTCAACTACCTATTATGAACCTGCAATATGTTTTAAATAAAAGGAATAATGGCGCACACGGAGCAGCATCTGTCTTCTCAGACTAGTTGGTCTTTAAATCCAAATATCCAGTAGCATAATGTTGTAAGCAAATTTACAACCGTATCAGCCATATTTCTGCTTTGAAATGTGGTATCAGATTTACAGCTGCATTTAGGCATACATGCAAGCAAACACAGTACCTCTGAGCTGACAACAGCAGGCCCACTGGAGACAAAAACATCAGAAGAGCACACCTGTGGAACACACCGCATGAAATCACTCATATGCAAATAATACAAACCACAGAGGCAGTGTTAGGTCTTCTTTTGGTTAAAATAAACCAAGCGACTAAAAGATTGTGGGTTTAAAACGAAAATGCTTAGATACTCACATACACACAGGCATCAGTGCCACTCATTTCCAAGAGACACGGATGCAGTCTGTCAGTCTGTTCAGTGGGCGACTTGCTGATGGTGAAGCCATATAATAAGACAATGTCCTAGAGCAATATGCAGTAGGATGGAGAGAAAATGATCAAAAAGTGTACAATGACAGTAAATTGATCTTGAGCAGACCTGATGGGGATGTGCTCAGGGAACCCAGTAAACCTGGATCTGTGGAATTGGGTGAAGGGTCTAAAGCAGGGGTTTTTAATCTTATCCACAAAGGACTGGTGTGACTGCAGTTTTTCATTCCAGCCAAATAGAAGCCACACCTAGTCATTTGAAGACCAAGATCAACTGATTGAACAAGTGAAATAAGGTGTAGCTTCTGCTTTGCTGAAATGAAAACCTAAAACTAAATCTCAAATGACGTACTATGCACTATATACCATCTACTTGAGTATGTAGTACCTAATTTTTGTAGAGCAGTAACATCTTAAATCGAACACTAACATTATGCATTATAAGTTATCGTGTCGTACCTCACCTCAATGAACCGTACCAAAACAGCCTAGACTGGAGCAAAACTGAATTTTTTGCACCTCATTTGCATCCACGGCGTAGCAGCTTTCTTACTCTGTGCATTCGCCTTTCAGCAAAATACCCTCTGGTGGCTCTGCCCCTGCCGCTACGTATAGCGGCTGCGACCGCTGAGTGCAAAAGGTGTCCCAATGATTCACACTTCATTTTACTGGCATCAATAGTGCCAATGCCATTTGAGACGCAGCTTGAGATTGAAGACCCTTGGTCTAATAGGTTTTACTTTTAGTGCAGTGGGGCACTGAGACTTCAGTTGGCGACACTTGAGCATTTTTATATGGCTGTATTCAATGTCTGCATCCGTAATATGACAGAGGACTGTGCATCTCTTTCTCTAAATTAAACACAGAAGCATTTGAAACGGATTCTTCCTTCTTCAAGTTTAATCCTGGTTCACAGACTCAAGAAAGCAAACTGACAATGCGGAGCATGCAGCTCTTACAAAAGCTGCCAAGTGTCAAAGTAGCTTCTACTGTAATCACATACAGAGTATCAGCATCAGCTCGCATTACAAAAGAAGTGCTCTTTCCACAGGCTATCTGGGAGCTTAGCCCACTCCATGAACAAGAAGCCGGCATGTCACGCTCAGCATAACAGTAACAATAACATTGAGGATAAGCCACAGTGGAGGGCTGCTGATGAAAAAGGAGCTCTTGGAGTAATGAACAAAACGAGAGATAAGGCAGTCACGGGGGCTTGAGGGAAGACGGGGACAGAATCCTGAGAGCAAAAAGCAACATTTCATAAAGCAAAGCATCAGGGCTTAGATTAAAGACATATCTCTTATGGAGGAATCTGTCGTCACACAGCCATCACCCATCAGCAGGGAGGCAATCCAAACGATGATGATTGTGTTGTGTTTCTAATTCTGATGCATCTGTGTTATGCTACTACAGCACTTTTTACACCATATTTATACAAATGTTACTTCAAAACAGCATTTGTTGGCAACTTGTTGGTGACAGCAGGATTTAATTACAGGCGCCGGTGAACAATGTACTGCCCAAAACTATAATAAAAACATTTATTTAAAGAAATTTCAAAATCCATTTTTTGAAAAAAATGTTTAATACATATGAACAGAGGAACTCAAATTGGGTAGAACTATTATGGATAATCGCATTATGCTCTCATTCCTGCAGAGCTCTTTCTTGACTAATGTTATGAATTTAACTTTAAGTCAAGGTTGGGGATCATCCCAGCAGGGAACTCATCGGCATTGCCATAGGATTCCTGAAAGGAAGGTTTTACTACGTTAAAGCAGAGGCTTACCCCTTGACTGACGGTCTGTGAAAAGTCCTTCGCCAATGTACCAAAAAAAATGACACTGATTGATGCATGTGGTGATGCTGAACTCTGTTGCGTGTCTTCTTCTAAGGAACAGAAGGGAAAGAAAGAAAAAGAGTCTTGAGAGTCTTGAAATTGAAAAAGTTGCATTAGGTACTTTCAATTTAAAAGAGCTAAGAAGATTCAATAATTCAATGTTAATTTATATTTATTTAGTGTTCCTGCATTGTCCTCCTGCTACGGTTACAAACAGAGCTATGAAACATGGACAAAATGCTTCAACCAAACCTAGCGTTTATGTTCAAATCCTCTTAAATCTACTGCAGCAGAACAACATACACAGGATGCAAGGGGCACCAGAATAGATGACAAGAGCAAACAACATGGATTGGATGTTCATTCAACATCATTAGGATTTTTTTTCCTAATACACTGCTACAGTGCCACTGAGAATCAAAGAGTTTCTTCAAATGAACCATTTTTTCCTCTGGCTCTCGAGCTATATTTTCTCGGTGGGACTAAAAATGATTTGTGCCGTCCACCATAAACCTGCGACTGCCTACTATAGCCTCGGAATCAAGGCCATAGTTCCCATTCACCTACCCCTTTATAGTAGCCTGCATTAAACAGCCATACTTGGGAATTTTAATCAAGAACCTCACCTTGGATAACAGCCTTTAGCAGGTGGTCTCTCTGTCTGCAAGATACTACAGGGCCCTTCTGAACCACTTTACCCTATGAAAAAGAATAAAGAGCACAGTGAAGTCAGGCAGCTAAGGCTTTTTTTGTTTTTATAAACTAATTCACTTTGTTTTAGGGAAAATGAGAGAGACAAAGTTAAGGATGCCAATTTGCAACCTTAACACTCCTGTGCACACAGTCAGTGAGATTGAGGTTTGATATGGAGACCCGCTGGAGGTGTGGAGGGACTCCAGTATCCAGATCAGAAACATCTTTCACTGTGAGGACAGGCATTCCTTACTGTTATTATCTGCAATGAGAACAAGCAAACACAGAAAACTTCAGTAAATAACTTGTAAGTGAAGACAATTTTAGATACTCACATGAAACGATGGAATGTAAGGAAATATATAAAAAGTGACCATATAGCACATTCTCACAAAGGTGGCATTAATACCTTGCGATAGGGCTGGGCGATATGAACAAAATATCATATCAAGCAACTTGCATGAGGAATGTATCCCTTAAGGACAGCAACTATTGAGTTTCCTGAAGTTTTATCTCCATTCAGATTGTTGACTCTTTGCACATTCTAAAAATAAATAAGAGTAAAATATTCTAGAGAAGAACACGGATCAATCAAAATATAGTATTTATACTTTTCAGGATTTTTATTACACTGAACCATGGGGAAATAAAGTATTTAATTTGAAAAATTGAACAATAAAAAACATATTTGCAACCTGAAAATCTGGGTAAAATAAAAACTCCAAGCTTCTAAGCTTACAATGAAATGGAGGGAAAAAAAGAAACTTCCAAGTTTGCAAATTAAAGTCTCTTTTCACTTTTTTAAAATAAATATAAATTTCTATGAAATTGTTCGTATTACGTGTTATAGATAGGTAGAAAATTCTTTCATATTTTTGCAGTGAGCAACTGTCACATTTCCCAGAGCACATGAACTCAGAATCCTCAGCGTCTCACGTCCTCACATGCACACACGTACACGCGCGCACACACACACACACACACACTAGTGATGAGTCCAAGTCCAGTTTGACTTTGTTAGTTTCTCGTTACTGAATCCGCCTTTGCCCCGTGATATTCTGTTTGCTGATCGTCCGACCTGTCTGTCTCTCACCTCGAGTTTCCGCTTCGCCCATTTTGTTTGATGCTTCCGTTAAATCGTAAAAGTCCGCATCCAATACCTGCACTGCTGCGTCACGGCGACATTTAATGTGTAATGGAAAAATACCGTTGATGAAGGTATTGCAAAAACGCATACCTTTACGGGAATCAATACCGGTATACTGGTAAATAAGGTCTACTGCCCAGCCCTAGCTTGCTACATGTTGCAGAGTAATTATTATATTAATATTATGCGCAATATTATTCGGAACATCTAATATGGTCAGAATTCTCGCTGAACACAAAGAATAGGCCCCAGGTATTACCCAAAAATCTGGATACAAATTTATGGGAGACTGGGAGATTATTTAAAATCTCCCAGATTTATCAACTTTGCCCTCTGACTCCACAGAACTAGTTTAAGTAACGAGTCAACGTTTCTCTCTACACTAGGTAATGTTGCCCCATTCAAAAGAAAGATAATTAGGGGGAAAAAGCTAGCACCCTGGTATTATGATAATACACCCTGGTATTATGATAAAACAGACCACTCAAAAGTTAGAACACAAATGGCGTCAAACTAAACTGGTTCCAAATTGAATGGAAGGAAAGTCTTCTTAACTATAGAAATGCTCTCTAAAAATTAACTAGGAACAAAACAGACACCGAAGCACAGCTACAAACAGTATGTTGTAGCAATGACTTTTAGCAAATAATTTTTTCCCCCCCATGACAATTTAAAACATTAGACAGAAAATTCAGAGTATGAATCTAACGTCAGACAACCTGATACCTAGTTATATAGCAACCAATATAACCACATCAGTGGAGCGATTGAAATCCTTTACCACAATCCAACAGCCTGAATTAGTTT
>JAOUQW010000010.1:10276914-10297062 GCA_028565825.1 Olivaichthys viedmensis | reverse complement strand
TTTATGTATTGGTCTTCTGATGGTGTGCTCACTTTTGGTCTGCCTGATCGTGCTTTGGATACAACTGATCCAGTTTCGGCAAAGCATTTAGAGAAAGAAATCCCAGATAATCAATGTGGTCTCAGACTTTTGCACCCCACTGTATATATATACACAACCTTGCATGTGTAAGCTTACAAAAAGAAAACATCTTTCTACAACTAGTATCTTCAAGAAAAGTACAAATAGAGCAAATACAGAGAAAGAAATTAGAATTAAGAATTATTAGCCTTAACCAGTCACCAAGCTGCACTAAAACTGTAATAATCTCTTGCACACTACATTAAAACACAATTGAACTCGCACAGTAAACAAGTGTACCTCTGTGTAAGGCTTGTGTTAAAAATGTGCAGTAAATATAAAGCTTATCCATTTCATGCCTTTCCTCTAAATAGCCAGGCCTGCCCTGGCTAAAGTAACAATATTTGACAGCGAGCACAGCAAAATCCAAAGAGAGTGTGTCTTAGGGTGGCTCCCACATTGCCATAACATATTCAGAGATTAATATCCGTTTGAATGAATTGTATAATGTTAGCCACTGTTCTTTTTGTCACATATCACTGTTATCAGTAACAAGATAGCTCTCCTCCAGCAGAACACAGCACATGCATCAAGCAACTGGAATTGTCTAAGGGAGAAAATAAACAATCAGCATGGATATTACTCAAGCAGAGACTGTGTAATGATACTACTGGGTTATTCACAGAGACAAAACAACTGCACTAATGAGTAGAAGGACAACATATTGTGTGAGAAAAAAGTCTATAGCCTTCCACTCATCAAGTGTAAAGACCTAAAGTGACTAGCAAAGCACTGACCAAACATCTGACCAGGGAACACTTTTAATCCATCCTAGATTTGTCAGGTTTTTTATTTGTTTATAGCACTGTGGTTAGTTTATACAACTTTTTGAAATGGAATTACTATTTCCAGTGGGTTTCTATTTCTATAATGCTTTCAAAAGAACATATACATTTACATTTACAGCATTTAGCAGACGCCCTTATCCTGAGCGATTTACAGAACATATACAGACTAGACCACATTCTCCATAGCATTAATGCAATGTACACTGAGTTTGTCAAGCACACAAGGATTGAATACAACAACGTGGATACACTGCATTGATTCTGAGACTGTATTTTAGACAAACGTTCCATACAAATGTTTCGCAATTTTTTACACAAATATCTTTTGAACTGACACTCGATTGTTAATTTCTTTTTTTGTATGCGGATTGGGGTTTGGGCATTTTGAATACATTGGATTAATCATATATGTATATTAAAACATGTACTTGGGGCCACGTGAGCTGGCCTCCTCTCATACATGTCCCCCTTGATCCCATTCTCAACAATAGGTCTGTACATTATTGTATGAATGTATTTGTATCAGTGAATTATCTACTCCTTCTCATAGATACTTTATTTATGACTGCCATAATACAAGAGCACTTTAAGACCATGGTGAAAGAACTTCCTATTTATGAAAAATATGATGTTTTTATTACTGCTTGTTCATTGGGCTGTTTTTTGGGCTGCTTTTGTTACGCAGATCTAGCAACCCTGGTCTGGCTCTAACTTTATCATCCAAAAAATTTACATTAAAAGGTTATGGAACGGACTACACCTGTCTGGTTGTACGTTGAACATTTTTTCACTCAGAAATGTTCAGTTGGCATAGAAACATGTGACTTGTGGCTACATACGTCATAATTAATTTGACAAAATCTGTTTCCATTACTCTTTTTCGCATCTTGTCTTTATATAACTTTTCCACCTCAGCCAAGCGTGAAAACGTTTTGTTGTTTTTTGCGATATTATTATTATTATTAATTTTTTTTTCCGGATTTTCCATTAAATTTTTTAAATGTGCATTTTCAAAATTTGCATAAAAGAGGTGAATAGAAAACCCCATAAAGCTATGAGTATAACTCATATGGCAAAAAAAACAACAACTATGAACTCACCCGCTCTGCAGACTGTGCCGTCCCAAAGAAGATAGGTATGAAGGCAAGCCAAATGATGCAGGTGGTGTACATAGTAAATCCAATGGGCTTGGCCTCATTGAAGGTCTCTGGTACTCCTCTGGTCTTGATGGCATAAACAGTGCATGTGACCATCAAGAGAATGCTATAGCCCAATGAACAGATGAGCGAGAGATCCGATATGTCGCATTTGAGCACACCGCGGGCGTTTTCAGGGTCCTGCGTGCGCTGCTCACCAAAATCCACAAAAGTGTGCGGCGGATCGGCGATGAACCACACCAGCACGCCCATGAGCTGCACTGAGATCAGACTGAAGGTGATGACCAGCTGGGAGGCAGGGCTGATGAAACGCGGCGCCGCCACTGAGCACTTGCCCTGCTCGAAAATGCGATGAATGCGGTTGGTCTTGGTGAGCAGTGCGGCATAGCTGAAGCACATGCCCAGGCCGAGGAAGAGCCTGCGGAAGGAGCACACAGCCACTCCAGGTGCTGCTATCATGGGAAAAGTGGTAATGTAGCAGAGGAATATTCCCGTCAGAAGCACGTAGCTCATCTCCCTGCCTGAGGCACGCACGATCGGCGTGTCGTTGTAGCGTATGAAAGTGATTATTACGAACGTGGTGGCTATGATACCCAGAATGGCGATCAAAACGGGCACGACGGCCCAGGCAGAGTGCCACTCCAGCTTGATAATGGGGATGGGCTGGCAGCCTGTGCGGTTGTGGTTGGGTCGCTGCTCGTATGGGCACAGCTGGCACGTGAACTCGTTGGCCTGGTAGTGGTAGCCCTCGCAGCGCTCACAGTGCCAACAGCATGGCACGCCCTTCACCACTTTCTTCCGCTCACCTGTCTGACAGGGCATGCTGCACACCGAGGCGGGCACATATGAGTCGCCACTCACCCACTGCATGGCAACCATCTGGAGAGGTACAGCAGTGTAATTATGGGTATCCATTCTAAATGAGGACTTGCCATTAGTGTGTTTTTCAAAATGTAATTAAATGTAATTAAATTATCCATACACTGAATACGAACACAGTTGAAATCACCATTATCATAATTTCCATCATGCTCATAAACACATTTACTCTTATTAACCTTACTCATGAAATGACTTCTTAAATCAGCCAAACATATTAAAATCCAATAGCACATATGTCATTCCTCACATTTAAATGCAGCTGATCTGTCCAGTGGCCGATGACTTTGTACTCAGCAGAATCATTAGTAATTTGATACTGGAAGATGTCATATCGTCCAGGAGCGTCTCCATTCTCATTGAACATTACAGGGGTTTTTGCGCTACCTGTTAAAAAGAGTTCAAACGAAATGACTATTACAATTATTATGCCATTTCTTGTTCAATACATTTTGATACCCCTACCTACATAACCTCCTCTGGCCAACAATTGCAGCATTACTTTTGACATCAAAGTTAGACTTAATCATTATACACTCCTCATGATGTGCAAATATATATTTATCTAAAATGGATAATGAGATTATAATCAGAGTGGAGTCAGAGTCCAGGGTTACATTTGACATGATATGCAATTTGCTAATCCTTCATGAAGCTTGAGCAAATGTTTTAACATTATCATTCATCACTCCATCACTGCAAGCTATTCTTGACTTTCTTCCAGGCCTTTTGGAATTTTTTAGATCAAGCTTTTTAGGAGGCAACAGCATGAGTAGTGAGGAGAGTAAAAACAAATGAACATCTCAGGAGACTGGGATGTGATGCATCATTAAAACACCTGCAGAGAGGCAGCTTGGGCAGGAGCAGTGAGCCTGCAGATCTCAAGCTCAACTCTCTACAAAAATACAGCCCAGCCTAATGCAGTCATTTGTAAAAACAAATTAAAACATTCATACAGCTAAAGCACTTTATGGCACCATAATAGCAGGCAAGACAATGACGTAAACAAACCAACCCAACCAATCAACCAATTGGCTGGACTGTTATTGCATTAAAATGTCTAGTTCATGCACCACTGCTGAATCCCATTAAAACCTCCATATGCCTCCTTATCATAGTGCATGGCTGTGACCATTTCCCAATTAGCCACATGATTTGCCCCTTCTCACACCCATAATCAACTGCCTTGAACAAAGACTGATTCTGTGATTGAATGACTAGCAGGCTCAGAAGATGTTGTGATTAAACCAAGTCCATGCTTAATCACAGGTTAGATCCATTCTGTGAACTCTCAATTAGAAAGCTGCTATTCGGAATGGGCTGCATATAACTTGACAAGAGAAAATAAATGTCTCAGTAATTAAAGAATCAATTTATTAAAGAAGATCATTAAAGACTCAATCTTTTGTAATTTAGGCTTAATGTATTTACACAAGTGTCTCCTCTTAGTACCTTAGCATTGTAAATCTTATCTGCAGGAAATGAATCACTGCCAACTGCCTTATAAAGAACTTCAGATTTAACACTGAACTTGGTTCAGTTCAACAGCTTCACACAGAATGAAGATTTCACATTTCTCTATACAACAGGATGATCTCAAAAATACAAAACTTATTGATTATTGAACAAGTAAATAAACGTAACTAACGTAAATACATTATTAGAGTGGCCGAGCTAATAGATTGCATGTCCAGACAAATATTTAAAGGACATGATTTAGTTTGCCTGGAGCGCTGTGCAGAGAGATTGAACTTAATTCTAATAAAACCCCAGCACTTGCCTCTTTTTATCATAAACAATTCCATCCCATTAAACTCACTGAACAGTAACCCATAGTGTAACACAGAAAATAGCCGAGGTCATGTGCTATAATAAACCAAGGCACTGCTGTTTAGATCTATGCTCTTTTCTCAGCATCTCAACTCACATATAAAAATAAACGTATGTATAAAGGCAGTGGAGCGCCTGTGATTGCAGATGAGTTGGCACTTGCCCACAGGCAGCTGGAGTTTTCTCTATTTAGAGTTGGAAGTTGTGGGTTTGATGTTATTCTGGCTCCATTTATTAGCTGCTTGATTAAAGACTGTCCTCTGGTCAGATAGGACAGAACAGTGAAACCAAATTGTTGCTGATCTTCAAGCACAAAGTTCAATCAAGCAATGCTGTACATTGGCACACAATGAATACTAAGGATTCACACACACGCACGCATGCAGAGATTCACCTGCTTGTTATCTGTAAGGATGTGTGCTGGTTCTTGAATCTACTGTACTTTAGTGATGCAATATTTTGCATCTAACCATTTGGGGTCTTGTTACAGACAAACAGATTGTACAGTATACTGCAGATACGCCAAGCTGCAGCATGTATATTTATGTGAAGCCCCACTGCTGACAAATCCTGTCATTCTTCTTCTATTATAAAGTACTTCTGATTTAATAGATATGTTTTCCTGAGGGCATTTCCTTCAACAAGAAAGCAACAATAGTCATTTCAACCATTATGTTTTTATGATAGCAGTATTCTCAAGTGGAATAATTATCAGCTTTCCTGTAGTAAATACTAACCTAGCTACACAAATAGGGTGCCTCAGACATTTAATACAGGATTAAAGGAAAAAATGTGTCAGTTTTTGTTTCGAGGAACACCCACACCTATAGGAATGTACAGATCCTACAGGGTGTCCTCTCCTCTCACCTATTAAAAAATTGCATGAGACTCTCTATCTCACCAGGGACATCGGCTCTTCACCAACACCAACACTGTGGTTTCTCCTCGAGTATTAAACCAGTTTATTGAATTTTAGCAGCATTTTTATCCTGCCTTTGAGAAGGTTATCCCCATATGAAATGTAGGGAGCCTCCCTGAGGCATGACCTTCGACCTCATAAAGTCATCCATAGTCTGGCAGCAATCTCTCACTCTGACAGGAGTTTATATTGGATGATTTTGTCCTCAGAAATAAGAAAAAAGGGCTGATAAAAGAAAGTTCAAGCAGACGCAGGGCAGCATATGACTATGCTGTGTTTGCAGAGTCTCAGAGGAACTCATAATAATGCAATTATTGTGTATCTTGTGTTGTGTGCACAAAATGGTTGTATGTTAAAACAACAAACAACAAGCATGTTAACCAAAATCTCTTATGTTAGGTGGAGCTGATGAGGGAATTGGCTTGCAATGCGGACCCTGTTATGGCTCATCGCTGAATGATTTTGCAGGATTACCACACTATATTTAGTCTTTCAGCCCTGCCCTTGACCTTAGATTAAATTAATGTTGAAATACTGGGACTAGTTAGAGAAAACCGAATATCAGACTTGATGCCTGCAGCATGCCTCACAGTTCCTTGAAGCGAGTTGTTGATAAAGGCATTGCCTTCTTGCAGTGAACACTCATTACAAGACAATATTGCTGGCATGCTACATCAATGCCATCATTCGTTATAATGACAATCTCTAAGACCAAATAAAGAAGGTCTTTTATAATTCACAACTAGCAACAAAAAGGTTTCTCTTCTTGATCTTTCTCAAGACAGTATGGAATCCATGAACCTTGAAAAGCTTTGATTTGTTACTGTGTTTCTATCGGCTACAAATGTAAATAAAGTGGTGTTTTGAACTTACCGTTGTACAGAGGCCACACTATTGCATCATCAGTGGAATGTTCATTTGCAAAATGTTCCAAAATCCAAAAAGGTTCATTATGTGTGTATGTATCAGTATGTGTGTGTGTGTGTGTGTGTGTGTGTGTGTGTGTGTGCTGTGAGAGAGAGAGAGAGAGAAAGAGAAAAAGAGAGAGAAGATATAAAACTTGTTATAAAGAAGTGTTGTAAGAGTTATGACTAGTGCTTTTTAATAAATGTCACTGGAACCAGCATAGTTCCAGATCGTGGACATAATTTAAATTCTTGAAATGAAAACAGCTGAAATGTCTTAATTATTCTTCAGCTTGTTAATTTTGATATCAGGTGAAAATCTTTGTCCCCATGTTTTTATCAACACTGTGAACCTTTCGAAACCAATCAGGAGACAAAATGTTTTTGTCTGTGTAAGTAGCTGCTCCCAGAAGTTTACACCCCCATCAAGAAACCTTTATGAATGCTTTATTTAAAGGAATACTTTGGCTAAAAATTATTTTCCAATTATTCCTCTTACTCCAAATGAAGTCGATCAGCCAACACATTTGGCGATTGAAGTTTGCTTTTTTAGTTTTGCACTGGAGCTACACAGCTAATGTTGCTAACAAATAAGAGACGCTTAAGACTACTAGTTAAGGGACGCCCGAATGGCGCAACAGAAAAGCGCTTACCCTATCGCCGGGAAGCCACAAGTTTGAATCCCGACAATGCCGTGGCCGGGAGTCGAAGAGAGTATAATTGGCAGGAAATTGGGTGGGAAGGATGGCATTACTCTCTCCCCTGTTGATCAGAGCGACACTAGCCAATCATGGGCGTCTGTGAGCTCATACAAAAGAGGGCAGTTAGCGCTTTCCTCCAAGTGCGTTCAGTTCGAAAAGATGCAGTAGTTGGTTTCATGTATCTCGGAGGACCTTAGGTTGGTAGCTATTGTGTGATAGGGGAGAACTAGCTAATGGGTGGGAATTGACAAGGAGAAAATTGTAAAACAAAAAAAAAGTTAAACATCATCCAAACTCCATGCCTTCAATGATCACACATTTGCCTCAAACAAGGCGAGTTGTTAAGTAATCTCATATAGACTTAAATACAATATGACACACTGTTATCTGTAAAAATGGACAAAAGTATGTTGCATTGCTTAAAAAAAAGCCAGCATTAGCAGCCACCTTGTTCCAATAGTGCTGATTTGTATATATATATTTTTAAATTCAGACTTACTCTGCAATGTTACAAAATTGTTAATGTACAAATGGTATTATTGAGCAAAAATGTGCAAGTGTGTGATGATGTAGACAAGCAGTTTGCATAATGCTAAACTGGTAGCTATTAGCTTCCTTACTTGTTAGCAACATTAGACTCGTAGCTCCAGTACAAGAATAAAGAAGCAAACTTCAGACACCAAACATGCCCTGACTGATCAAAAACATTTCGGATAAGGACAAAAATTATTTTTGGCTGTACTATTCCTTCAAGGGCCATAACACTAAATGAATGAGACACAGTTGTTGTCAAGAGACTAATTGTCCAATTAATTCAGTGCATTCCACTGAATCAGCCCAAGACAGTTATGGCCCTTACTGAAATACAGACAGACAGCACAAATTAGTGCAGAGACCCAGCTGTCCGAGATCTTTACTTTATTGAGTGCATCTGCAGGTATTGATCACTCTCTTCTTTTTAAAGCTAATCAGTACCCTACACACATGCGGTGAATGCAGAGAGGATATTTGCTGTAGTTAGTATATATTCAGTGATTTTCCACCTACTTAATCATTTACTTTTGTCTTATCCGGTGGGTAACTGAGAGATCATCGATAGTGGAGAAGATAATGGGATGAAATCTGTCCGGGTCAGTGCTGTGATCACTGTAGGGTATCAGATGCAATTTTTGTTCTTTATCATTAAATAAAGAGTTCTATCCTATTCAGGGAAAGCTCTGTGCAATAAGTGAACAAAATTTTAATGAGCTCTAATAAAACATCTCTCACACTTGCCTGTCTTTACCATAAACAATATCATCCTATTAAACTCAATGAACAGGACCTGATAGTATGTGAGGAAGGACATATGGTGTAACACAGAAAATAGCCGAGGTCATGTGCAATAATAAACCAGGACACTGCTGTTTAGAGCTATTCTCTTTTCTCAGCTCTCAACTCACATATAAAAATAAACGTATGTATAAAGGCAGTGGAGCGCCTGTGATTGCAGATGAGTTGGCACTTGCCCACAGGCAGCTGGAGTTTTCTCTATTTAGAGTTGGAAGTTGTGGGTTTGATGTTATTCTGGCTCCATTTATTAGCTGCTTGATTAAAGACTGTCCTCTGGTCAGATAGGACAGAACAGTGAAACCAAATTGTTGCTGATCTTCAAGCACAAAGTTCAATCAAGCAATGCTGTACATTGGCACAGAATAAATACTCAGGCATCTACCAAAGATGTGTAATATATAGTGAAATATAGACTCTACAAGCTATAGTCTTACACACACATTTATCCAAACTATATTATAAAAACTTCCAGCAAACTAGATGAGAAATAATATTTCACCACTGTGACATGATAGTAACAGAACACTAATTGCATTAAGCACAAGCATCAGCAATTTACAGAGATTTGAGGGTACACAGATTACAGCATTAGCCCCGTGGTCACACGCATACTTAATGCATTTTATATTTTTCCAGTGGAGCAAATCCTTCAAACGGCATTCAACTGTTTGGCTGAGCAGTGCAATCAAACACTGAAGACAGCTCTGCTCCGAAAAGCCTGTGAAATCCTTCTTCCTATTTTGCTCTCACACCCTCCGAGGTGAGATAGGTATTCTAATCTTACACTCAGGTGTTATGTGTGGGGAAAAGAAGAGGGTAAGCATGCATTACTTTACCCATAATGAATCTGAGGCACGCAAATTTGCTCTAACACAACAATGTAAATTAGAACATAAGCCTCAGATGAGGAAAACCTCTGAGAAATCTTTAAAATGATCTTGATTTCTGCATGAATGACTCATAAAAAGCGATCTCATCTTTAACCAAGTCATAGTAATAAATAAACGCAGTCTCATTTAACAAATCATCATTTCATGATGCCATATTTCTTGGAATATGTATATGAACCTCTAGGACAGCATGAAAATGGGATAGTTGGAAAATGCAATTTTTTGTAAAGCTGTTGAAAAATTACAACTTAAGTTTCAATACAGAGCCTTGAAATAAATGTAAAATAGAGAAATGTTCAAGTAGGACAAACCTGTGTAAATGCAAATTCTACAAGGCAGAAATAGCTAAGTAAAAGGTCATTAGCCAAAAGCTGTTTGTGTACTAAGAACAGTTTTAACTAATCACTTACACCACAAAGCTGGCAACATTGACTGATGTAGTGTTGGTGAGAGTCAAAGCCAAAGCCAGGAAGTGTATGATAAGAATTCCGAACAGGAAATCTCAGTGCAATATTTTCTTTTAGATTTCTTTGATATGTGGGAAATTTCACTAAAATCAAATGCTGCCATGGCACAAAAACATTGGTGGTAAGACAAAAATAATTTAAATGCTGCTTAGCAATTACTGCCAAAATACAAATATCCTGACACAAAGTCCATCTCAAAAATGTAAAACAAATTTTAAAGAAACATGACTTCATGCATTGCAAATAGGCAGAGCATATCGACATAAATATTAAAACCAAAATTGCTTTGAAAAATAAACAGAATAACACTGGAATAAATTAAGGAAACGAAGAAAAATGTACAGTTAAAGGGGCAAAACAAATGTAAATGCTGCCCTCAAGTGAATGCACTACCTAAAATGTTAGTCAAAACCTAGTTAGAAATCACTTTTTAAAAAGTTTGTAGATGAAGAATATCTGGAGGTACAACAAGAGCTAATCGATGACAAGATCTCAAATGAATGTTTCCAGGAGGTGAGGAGTCCACACAATATACATGAATGAAACAGATGAATAAAATAAGCAGACAGAGCTAAAAAGCAGCAAAGATGAATGAGGAAATGAAAGAGCAAAAAGGAGAAACACACTATTTTGCAGTAGTTTAAGTAGGATCCACAGTCAAAAAAGATGAAATGTAGCAATGACTGCCAGAGGAATTAAGTCATTACAAACATACGCACAATTCAGTCCTATAGAGAGCAGGAAAACGGCTGTGCAGACTGATTAGAATTTGTTGATAACCATTAGAGAGAAATCAACAGTGAAAAAGAGGTAGTTAGGTCTCAATGCAAATGAATGGAACTGTAATGAAGGGGTTTTTTTTTTTGTTCAAATACAGTACATCATCTGCTTTCTTAACACATAAGGAGGGGAAAAGAGCTTGTTATCTGCAGCAAAGAGGAAGAAACTCACCGTTAAAGCTGACATTGCGGATGTAACCCAGCAGTTCCTTGCCGTCAAGGTTGCTCATGCGAGAGCAGAGTCCCGGGCTTCCTGAGCACAGGTCTCGGTGCATGCGGTGAAGAGCATTAGCCATGGCATAGACAGCATCCATCACGAACTGCACTTTCCCCTCCTGCTCAAAGCTGGAGTCCCTGCCCACCTTCTCCAAGCCTAACGGCAAACAGGATATCACAGTTAGTTACAGCCCCAAAACACACCGAAACAAAAGACAAAGCAGAATGATAATGATGATGTAGTGAAATAGAAGGGACAAACTGCAGAGAGGATTGTTATAAAGGAAGTCTTGGCTGAAGAAATGAACAGGGTTGTTATTTTCCCCTGTTATTTAGGCAGTGTTTATGTTGCAACATTTCCTTTAGGAACATGTATCAAAATCTAGCACACAGGCAGCCCATCTTGATTCTGATAATAGATACCTAATTGATTCATTCATTATTTTAATGATAAATTTAACAAAATCAGAAAAAATTGCATTGATGATTTCATTTTATGCAGAACTTATTTTCCATTTATTTGGTATTCAGAACTTCTTTAAAATAAAAATAAAAGTCTTTAAAGTTAGTCTCAGCCTAACTGAACATGCTAGCTGTGATATAACAGGTCAAGTCCGAGCCCCCAATCAGTGAACATGGATTTACGGGGTCTTGTGAGTGAGATGTCCTCTTGAGCTGATAAAATGGTGCTTTTCATCGCTGGTTGCTGGTTGTTTGAAAGAGAAAAGAGACTTTGTCCATTATTTAAAGATTTGAAAAACCAAGATGTGTGAATAGGCCCACCTTTTAAAGCCTATATATTATTGGATTTATTTGAATGCCATTTGTAAATTGACATAACATTCTCCTGAGTATGTATTCAGGCTGAAGGATTGCAACTATACGACTAACACTTCTGGACAAAAAAATAAAATAAAATACTTTGAAAATACTTTGTCTTTTGTTACTGCCTGCAAACAAGGCTGTGGTCCACCAATAGGATACAAGAGAGACAAAATTGTTAATTATATTAGTGATTAATAGCATAATGCATGACAGACAGCTTAATCATTGAAACTAGGATCTCAATTAGCCTTCACTTAGTGAGCTAAATTCAATTTGCCCTCACTGACACCACTGCACATCTGCTTTGTTTCTCACTGCCTCACTCATGGTGGAGAAGACGGACATTGCTCTGTTGCAATTTGATTTGAAAATTAGATAAATGACAAATTAATTAAAGAGATCATCTTTCATGATGAGATTAATAAAGAAAGATAGGGGCTGCTTTGGAGAACAACAGCACTGAATATATTTCCATTAACGATGTCCCGTTTTCCAACCTATTGTTTATCACAAATGTTAAAAAGCTTGTCAGGCAGCATAACGGTGGCACAACGTCCACCAATCACAGGTAATTGCTGGGTTGAGTTTGCTGATTCATTTTGAGATTACAGCAGTGTCTTTAAGATGAGAGAAGTCACAGGTGCCAGCCATTCTTTCCTTTGAATGATTACCACTGGCTGTCATATGTACTTTTCAGAAATTTCATCAACATATTGTAAGTATTTCCTAGAAGCATTACATTAGTCATTCAATAAATTGTTTGCTAAAAGCTTTGAAATTGTCAAATGAATCACAGTGCAGAAGGTGTCAAGTACTCAAGCCCATGCATCTGCATTCAGGAGCATCTGTGGAGCGCGGTGACTCTAAAATGACTCAAAGCCTCTGCCATTATTATGCGATGGAATAAGCAGACACAATGACCCATCCAAAATGTACAAGTTGAAACAAATGAAATTTTTCTTACTGCTCTTATAAGAACATTTTAATGAGGAGCATGTATGCACCGAAGAAGGAAGCAATCACTGTCGAACAGCACATAACCTCTGATGAATATTTGCTGCAGAAATGACAAACACAACCAGATGCTTCCCTAAGTGTTACACATTAGGTTTCTCTAATGAACAACTGGTACTCAGCATTATCTGTCTGTAAGACAGGCTTGGACAAGGAACATTTCAAGTTTAGTAAAGGAGTTGAAAAAAGAGAATAGTGTCTGTGCAAAAAGGCAACATAGAATAGACTGCTGAGGAACTGCTGTGTTGACAGAAACAATGTTAATCAGGGGAAACTGCACTGGGAAACTGGTTGACATATTGTATTTACTGCCTGCTTGACTCAGGTTTATGAACCCTATGTGTATACACCCTGTGTATGTCATTGACTCATTTGGGCAGGCTTAGTTTTGTTAGCCTGATCCCTTGCCAAGGGTCCAGCCAATGCTGATTATGATGCCTCTCACTCAGGCAGGTTTAACTAATTTGGAAATGCAGTAACTGACAATTCCACAGAGCTCTGTTAAGGACTTCCTCATCACCTGTATTAAGAAATTAAATATTTATGGTGGCCATAAACAAACAAATGCTCAATTATGAGAAGGAGCGGCTGGTGATGCAATGACTATAGAAGAGTGACTGAGGTGTCAGGAGACAGGTGGAGGATGGTGTATTTCACTCCTCCATATGTATTTTTTTTCCAATTAACAGGAAATGTAAATCAAACAGCAAATTTGAATTGGATGGTAATATTACCCTATGTCCTCGCAGCATAGGGAGCCGCTCACAGGAAAAGTAGCAGGACAGTGAAATATTTCTGGAGTAGGTAATAAAGATGTCAGACGTGACACCCTCTTGATTGATATCGCTTGAAGGCAGGAATACTCTCTCATCAAGACTTCATTATGAGGAGGTTCTGATAAAATGGTACATTATATTACTCTACCGTGATTGTATCAATCAGGAATATCACACTCACTTTCATCACTTTTAGTTGAAAATGCAGGTTATGAACGTTATAAATATACATGAGTTATGTATCGCTGGTTGGTATAAAGCAAAAAAGGAAAACGTTTCGTTCATTTCTCATTGAATCATTCCTGCACAGAGGAGAGTTAGAAGAACAGGTGTTTCAGCCGTTGTTTCATTTGACAGCATACTTCATTTCTGCAAGGCTCAGTGTCTTGCGATAATACTAGAGAGGTCGAGAAAGGTATGGAGACTAAGCCATCATATTCAGCCGTAACTGAGAGAAGGCACTGAACAGAAGATCATGCAATATTTATAGCAATTTTGTTATTTCCCCAAAAAGCACGGCCAGCGGTGTACTTGACGAAAAAGCCTTAGAGTGCCCTCCACTTAGCAGTCATCTTTGGCTCAGTAACGGTCCTTCCCCTGACACCCATTTTGTTCTCAAATAAAGGGCACAGAGCCATTAGAGAAAAGGCAAGTGGCCAGGACCAGTGTGAAAAACACCACAGGCATAGGCAAGGTCTTTGTTTAGATGCCTATTGATATGGAAATGTTGTGAATCAGATTCATGAGAGCAAAAAAAAAAAGGTTGCACTAAATGGGTCGCATATGCCCACTGTCAAATGCAAACTTCCATGTGAATCCAAGGCCCTTTCAGGGAATTTGTACAAATGTTTCTGGCCATTAGCCTCAACGTGAAAATACAAAAGTTAATAGCTTTTGAATAAAAGGCTACTCTGCAGTGGAGAAATAATGCTCAGCGGTGCATAAATCTCAAATCAAATATTTATAACCCCTGTCCGACTGTGGCTCTAGTGTATTGTCTCTCAGACATTGAATATGAATAGATGTAGCCATTTATCCACTTTTTCATGAAGCAAGGTCACAGCCTCTGGCATTTTCCAAGTTCAGGTGTGTTGTTTGCTCAATTATGGTGATGCATAAACTTTAAGAGATCTGCTACCAGATCAGTATTGTAAAATATCCGCTCGACTGGCTTAATGGAATTCTACTTTACTGACCTCACCTACCTATGGTCATTATGGTTCTGCTAGAAAGGGTACGAGCATTATTGCCACAGGTAAAACAGGCACATGCAAACATCAGATTTTTTCATTCTGTGAGGGCAAAGGGACACAAACTATTGAGTACAGGTATTATACGTTATTATATTATACGTATTATACGTTACTATATTCAGTTTTTGCTTATTTTTTATCCTAGTGATGTTCTCATTCTCTGAGCAAACTTTTAGTCTGCCTAATTTCATGGCAGATTGGATAGTAGAAATCAATGGAAGCAAAGAGGTTTGTTTTTTCTCCTTATTTGGGTTCAAAGCAGAAATATTTTGTGGTCAGACGTTGCCAGAAATAAACATGCAGACTAGTGCAAACTACATCTGTCAGTAAGTATCTATTCAGCTGCAAAGGAATCAAAGTGTACTTTTCCTTTCCTTTTGCTGTCATCAAAGTTGCTTTGGTAAGTACATACAAAGTGTCAGATACCCGTTCTAAATTAATCTATGCGAGCAGATGAGAACATTGAGGCATATTTTCTACCACATTCTTTAGTTTGTTCATAGTAATTATTTGTTTAACTGTGACCTCAGTCCACTTATTTTTGCTCGAGTGTATGCTTGCTCTAAAGAGTAATTATTACTCAGCATAATATAAGCAGTATGAAGAAATTGTATTATAAGATGTGGCCAATGATCCAAATTGACCAAGTGGACAAATTTCAGGGTTTGTCAGAACTGAGACAGAGAATAATTTTTAAGACTACATTTACAAGTACATCTATCATAAACCCATGTACATTATGCTGTCAAACTTAAAGTAACCATAAGATGAATTTTCCATTAAAACTTGATGATGTGTTAAACAATTTATGGTACTTAATGGTAGCAGGCTCTTCGCATGGTGATAAGAAATGAAAGCTCACTTTCTTTTCTCTAGTAATCTGGTTGAACATTCAGCCTATGTCAATGTCATGTGGCCAATCAACCCCACAGTGAGGCAGTTATATGGTACTGATGGGTGAAACGTATAATACTATGTTTTAGCACTTTAAAGCCGTCTCTTTGATCATATAATTTAAAGAGTGCACTTGTACTGTAAAGAGTATTCTTCGCCCATACATTCAGGTTTCATGACAATTTGCCAGCTCAATTTAGACATTAAATTCTTTAACACTGACCTTCTGTGAAAAATTTATTCTAGGTAGACATTTTATATGGCACATCCATTTTTTTTTACATTGCTGAGTTTTCTAATCCTAATTTCTCATTCTTATTTGGCATGTATTTTTGCACATCTGAATAAAGTCTAATTCATTTATTTCATCTACACAAACACTGCAGCACACACTCAGGTCTAGCAGGGCATCTGCTGTACTGTTTCTCTGCAGTTGTCCAGGAGGGCCTGCTGTGCTGCTAGCTTCAGGCTGCCCATATTACTGCTGTGTTATTAACTTTGTGTCGTGAGGTTATACCTGCGCCTGCATGTAAACCATATCACTGCCCCCTATATTCTAAACATCTCATATATAGCTTATACAAGTATCTCAGTCCATTGCCTTCTACTGCCTTATAGTAAAAAGTATTTGCACTCAAAATAATAATAACATGCCAGTTTCTTGCCATGCAATGCCATGTGGGCAAAGATTATTTTATGAAGGAGATCATTTAAAAGTCACTTGAAGAAATGAAGGTAAAATCCAATAGAGCAAAATAAAATCTCTATGATAAGCAATACTGAACTGATTGAGGTGAAAATTCAAAGACTGAAGATAACAGCTGGGTTCACGACAGTCATTACTGTCAGCAAATAGATTGAGTGAATGAAGAACACATGTTCATGTTCTACGCACACCCAGATACAGTATATTCCATTTGCCAATATGGCTTTAGTTTGGAGATTCTTCTCTACTCATTAGGTTGACACATCCGATATGCTTTGCCCTATTTCCAGGCATCTGGCATATATGTGCACTAAAGTGCAGAGTGCAATATAATGCAACACTAAAGCAAAAATCAAACTCCCTGCTCCCTGGCAGGTCTGTGGTCCACCTATTCACTGAACACTTAAACAAGCACTAAATCTACAACAACAAAAAAAATGTAGAAAAATAATACTTGACTTCTTCTCTTTTTGAATCTGTACTAATTCCCATACTAAGTTCTCTGTAACAGGATTTTAGCTTGATGGTATTCTGAGACTCTGGCCTATTTGTACTAGCATGAGGATGTTTTTCAAAAGAGACTACCATGCATTTCTGTAAGTCCCTCTAGATAAGGGCATCTGCCAAATGCTGGAAATGGAAATGGAAATGGAAGCACCTACCAGCATCTGACATTCCAGCAACATCAATTTTCATATATGTGGGCTATGCACACAAACTTCCATGCAGCACACCTACACAGACACAGTGCCGTAAACTCAAGCACAAGTGTTGAACAGATGTTCAGAGGAGGCTTTCTTTCTCAAACTCTTTCTCCATCTCTCTCTCAGGTGGTTACGGACCAGAGGTCTTGCTGAATCAGCTCTTTGTCCAGTTTTATGATTACCCCACAGACATCGATAGGCTCTGATAAAATACATTTACCCAGTTCACCGAAAACTCAATCTCAACCTGATAATAAAATCAATTCAATCCACCGCTGCCCGCCTTTTGCAGAGGCTTACAGGAGTGTGCAAAGCATACGTCTTACTGGTAAAAATATGAAATGGAAGAAGTTGACATTTCAGGGGTTCTTTTTGCTCATCTTCTCTGCCTTATTGACACACATTTTTAAATCTAGTTGTATTTGCCTAACATGTGTCTGGAGGATTTGCCAAAAGTAGCTGTGTCCTGAAAAAATCCCAGAATCATCTAGGATTATTTTCTTTTGTAGACTCGAGAACATTGTAGTCAGCACATTGTTGCACTCTGCAGACAACTGCTCAATGTATCGAAGTCTTCATTTCGTGCGTGTGTGTGTGCGTGCATGTGTGTGTGTGTGTGTGTGTGTGTGTGTGAATATATCTTTATTCATACAGAAAGTGTGTTTTTCTGCTGTATAGACTTAGTCAGACTGAATTTCTCACTTGTCTGTTTTTGTTACATGACAAAAGAACATCTTTTTTGCCATTCTTTAATGATCTCCTCCTGCTCATCTCCTTTAAAGAAAAGATGATAATAATCAGAGTATCTGTGCTGTTGACAGAGGCATCCGTCTGCAATGAAGTGTTCTGAACAGCTACACGTAGATCGGAGAGAGAAATAAAAAAAGAGAGAGAGATGAGAGAGAGAGAGAGAAAAGAGAGTAAGAGAGCGAGGCCAAAAAAGCGAGAGAAAAACAGGGACCGCTGGGACTGGTGTGCTGCATCCATAGCTATGTAATTATTCTCGTTATGTCAAATAACCATGCCAGAACAATAACCACACAATCACAAAAGAGCCCCGGACGTTCATTGCAATCTGCAATTCTACCCATGTGATGCAAACAAGGGAAAGGGAGAAAGAAAGGCAGCTCATGTTTATAAGGAGGAGAAAGCTCACTTCTTAGCTAGATGTGTACACTGAGCCGCAGTATTTCTCTATTTAAGGAGGGCTGAAAAGAGGTGTTCTTTTCATTTAAGCATTTGTCTGCACAAAACATATATATGGATGGATCCGATATATAAAAATGACCTGCTTCTCTAGTTTCTAATGCTAATTCTCTTATAAATTTCCAAAAGAAATTAAATGCAAAGAGGTAAACCTGAGCTTAGTGTACCTCAGAGAGCAACACCGATGCTAAAGATAATGCCACCATATTTTGACATTGACTGCATGCATATGCATATTTTTCTGTTAGTGTGTCTGTCCCCAGTGCAGGGAGCAGAATGTTCAGCCCCAGCCTTACCTCTTTACGTTCAGGCTTAGTAACTCCCTAATTATAGTTTTTGCCTGCATCATTTTTCTATCCTGTATTAAACAAGTGATTGCAGTCTGCCTACCCTATGGATTTTGGTAGCTATATTTTTCACACTGAGATAAAAGATAAAAGGAATGGGCTCCAACAATGGCTTCTCAACTCATTGATAGATTGCTACTAGGTGTGCAAAGACTCTGCTGGCAACTTCAGGTTCAGAAAATGAAAGCAGTTCGATTTCAGTTTGATGGATTCCTGTTCTTATACTGGCCCCTGTTTGCTGCCAACTATTGAGCCATCCCTATATCCAGCTATTAGACTAAGCATATTGACATATTCAGAGAGCATTCTTGAGCCTGTAGACTTTTTGCTCTGTTGAGGCTGTGTAGTTGGCAATGAGAAAATATTGTCTAAACAGTGCAGTACACCTTTTAATGACAGCTCACTCAAATAGTTACATAAATCTAAAGCAAGATTGAAATGCTTGTTTAACATAAGACTGAAAATTGATGCAGGCAAACTTGTAATTAGGGAGTGACTAGCCCTGAAAATAAAGAAATGATTCCGTATTCATTAGAGTCTCTAGTGCTCAGTCTAGTTCACTCAGATCTTAATGTGATGAACTTTTCTACCCTGAAGGAGTTACACAACAAGAAAGAAAACTTCCAATCGATATTCCAAGTTTAAAAGACAGAAGACAAAGTAAAAAGTCTATTTCTACCTGTGCACTTCTTGGGGCTGCCAGGACGCTTGCCATGCATCCCTAACTTGCATCCAAAGTTTTCCTCCCAGAACTCAGCAAACCACACATTCCTCCTGTTGTTGGACAAAGAGCGGCTTCTGAAATACCTGTCAAAAGCTGGGAAAGAGAATGTTTACATTCATTATAATGTAATCCTGTAATCATAAAAAGTACCTTCTAAACCAATTCAAATCTTTATGAAGGTCATCATTTCTATGATCATTCCTGCAGCACTGTACCTTCCACTGAAGCTCTTTTAGGCAGAATGGTAATGGCCCCTTCAGCCACTTTTTCCTGCTGAAGCACGGGGGAGATCTTTGAGCCCCAGCTGTCAGAGCCCACCCAGAGGAAGTGATTTGTCTGATTGTTTCGCTTAGCAGCATCAAGGACACGTCTGAGAAGTAGACAAACACGGACCTAATGTATGCTGCAGTTTAAGGGTTTTTTAACATTTATCCAAAACCACATTTATACAGTAGAGTCCAAAGTCTGAGAACACTGTCAATAAATGTATTTTAATTATTAATGTAAGAAAATATTTAATTCAGTTGCCACTTATTATTCAAGAGTACATTATTTAAAACTCAGACAAGTACATTTTTAAACTGTTTCAGAAATCCTCGTTTTCAGTTACAACATACAGTCAAGCCGGAAAGTCTGCATACCCCTTTCACCTTCTCCACGTTTCATTACATTACAGACTTATTCTACAGTAGATTGAGTTCATTTTTTGCCTCAAA
>JAOUQW010000010.1:10205864-10218553 GCA_028565825.1 Olivaichthys viedmensis | reverse complement strand
GGCTTGGCGGACTCCGCCAGGAAGGCGAGGAGCGGTGGACCCGGCTTGGCGTTCTGGCCGCCTTGATGCCGCCGGTTGTCGCACAGCGACAGCTCGCTACGCCGCCGAACCAGCAGCAGGCGCCGCCAGTCGCGCTTTCACGCCGCTCTCCCCGGCGCCTGATCGCACCGCCGAGATTGCAGCAGCCAACCCGCCAGCCACCCCACAGTTGCGCTTCCACGGCGATGCCCACGGAGCCAGCCACAGAAGCCAATCGGCACCGAGCCAGCCCGGATCACGAGACTCTCCGGAGCGGAGGAGGAAATCCCCCTGGAAAATTTTGAGGGGAGGCTGATGACGGCCGCTGAGGCCATCCCTGATGCTGCAGGAGGCATGGCCGAATTCCCTGATGCCGCAGGAGGCGTCTGAGATCCCTGACGCTGCAGGAGGCATGACCGAATTCCCTGACGCCGCAGGAGGCGTGGCGGAATTCCCTGATGCCGCAGGAGGCGTCTGAGATCCTTGACGCTGCAGGAGGCGTGGCCGAATTCCCTGACGCCACAGGAGGCGTGACCGAACTCCCTGGCGCCGCAGGAGGCATGGCCGAGTTCCCTGGCACTGCGGCGGGTGTCTCACAGGTCTCCGGCGCCGTGATGGACTGGCTCGCGGAGCTCTTCCAGGGGCTCACCATCTCGGGAAGAGCATCGCCGACTGCCAGTGCCGGGGTCATCCCCCGCGCGATGCCGGTCTCCCAGTCGCCCCCCGGACATAGATATTGTGCCTATGGGCCCGGGACCTCCCCGAGATGGCTGCTGTGCACGGCATTAGTGGGGAGGCTCTGTGACGCACACGCTGCCTCGCGCTGCGGTGTGTGACACTGCGCATGTGGTTGCAATGGCAACAAGCGCCACGTGCTGTCTGTTTATGTCTATGATTCCCTGTCCCGTGATGTGATTCACCCCACCTGTGTCGTTGTCCCTGTAATTAGTAAGAAGCCCTGCTGTTTCCGTCCAGTTTGTCCTTGAATGTTACGTGTCATGTTGTTTGTAGAGTTTCTGTTGGTTATAATAAATGTTTGTTATTTTGAAATGGCTTGCGCCTGTGTCCTGCCTCCGCCGCTACACTCCGTGACACTGAACATGAAGAGTTTATCAGTGCGCACAATTTTAACAAGTTGTTTGATGAAGAAGAAGCAACAGAAAAGACTGATAAATTCCTGGTCCTTTGCAAGGCCACGGTCTTATAACCAGCCATCCAATGCACTTTCTACACTCCATCCAAGAGTATGTGTATTCTGGTGCATAACACAGAAACAGAAGGAAAGAATGAGGCAGTTTCTACAAGCATGTAACAAGATAAATCATACACATGACACATCGTGGAATGACACATTGCACTGTTTAAAACAGACCCGTGCAGTGCAGGAATAAGAATGCTGTTGTTCTTTAAGGATAGCTGAGGCAAATAATGCACATTCATTATACCAGTACATAGCACTCTTATTTATAAGTATTGTTGATTACAGCCAAATCTACATACAGATTGCAGTTTAGTAACACAGAGAGCAGCTTTCTAAGACCTGGGCTAATAAAGTAGCAGGGCTTCTTGGGATGAAATGGGTCACTCTGACACACTATAAGACTTTACTGCATACCATGATCAGGCTGAAAGTCTCAAATTAATATATACAGATTTCTGCCTATTAATTCAAGAATACAATTAACTAGCAGGTATTTGCTCCTCCATGTCATTTATATTATAAGATATACTGTATATAGGGTTGGAAAGGCTACCGGCTGAACATCGATCAATAAAGCAATCTAAATGCTACACAATTCACTTGATTACTTTCACTTGTGTTTAAGTTCTGTTTAAATGTCATATATTTGAGTATAATAGGTACGTGAAGCCCTGCCGAATGAAAGACATAGTTGCAAGTGTGTAATTTCTTTTTGCCAACATTTATTTTGTTCACGTACAGTATATTATGCTACCCCCAACCCTGGGGATATATGAAGCCATGGCATGATGTTGACTGTGCTCCTTAAGCTGCCTGTAATAAACAGTGTTTAATTTCAAGAAAGACAAAGAGTATCTTTTTTATAGCTAGTTCCTTCTTCACTGTGTATTGTATGTGCTGAATGACAATATATTCTTAAAGAAGAGTGGAAGCTCAGTTTCAAACTAGGTAAAAACCTATTTTGGAGCAAAGCATGAAACCTCTTTCATGGAGCGTGTCACATTATCTTTTGATGCACCTTTGATGAACACTGCAGATCTCCAAAACAGATTTCAACACCTACACTAGATATACATACACACGCTTAATGAGCCTGGAGATACAGTGAAAACTGTTAATCGCTCACATGCACAGCTCAGCTTATGAATTTTAATTCCGTAATTACAATTTAATTAATGCACCAGCCCTGTGTCTACATGAGTGCAAGTATGGTACACTGCAATAATAAATCAATCACACAGCACAATGGGAGCATAATTTCATTATGATGCCCTCTCTTGGCAAACAGTTGTGTATGCGCAGGGGATTGGTTGGCAAGTCCATTTCCAAACCTGTCCCCGTAATTATGTTCACATGCATGATTAAGGTCCTGTCTTTTCTTCCTCATAGATTACAATACTGTGTTAATTGTGACTGGCCCTGGTCTTGCACCAGATTCACTCTGATACATGATTAGAATAATGTGTAGAACAGAAACGGTTACCGCTGATTAGTGAGAACAAATGTAAAAAACTAACAAAAGGATAAAGAAGAGATTTTAGAATTTTCTCTAGGAAAGCTGGATAATAAATCGTTAAATAGTTAAACCATTAAACTTCCAGGATCCTTTGGCCTACATTCCGTACTCTCGTAACTATGTCTGTCCTATTAGTTTAATTTTAGTTACTGAATAATTCATAGTCGTCACTGAATAATATGCTTTAAGATCAATAATTGAAAGATAATTAATACACATCTTTGTTAGGACCTTCTGAAAACTGTACTTAACTTTTCACTTATTGGTAAAATGGCAGAATAATACAAGCACTATTGCAGACGAGCTCAGCTTGCCTCTAACTGATGGGCTTTCATCTCTCTATAAGTTGCAGCCTTTTAGACATGTCCTTAAAGAAGGGTCTCTGCATCTCTTCATAGTGTCTGATCTGACTTCAGTTTCCTCTGTTGAGACAGTGAATGTTCTCTATCATCTCTTTGTCATCTCTTTGCGTTTATTCAGTTTTTGGAATGCCTTCTGTCAACACTGTCCGCTGTCCAGTAAATATAGAAAAGACTGACCACCACAAACCTGCATGGTGCCTACACAATATGCTTACTCATCAGATTTAAGCCCAAACTACACCTTTATGACAATTACTTTGAGGACACCCACTCTCAAAGAAATTATGCCACCCGAAGCAAACTGAAAGCTGATAATTATTTTCCAATAAAGCCATATTAACTCTGTGTGACATGACATTACAACTATGCCAGAGCAGCTAATCCGATACAAGATTTAAAAAAACAACAACAACATATATTCAGTAACAGCTTCACGCACCAGTTTCCCGAGAGATCTGGACAAAGGCCTCGACACCGCTCTCGCCGTAGTTGCCCTCTGAGGCCAGCGTTGAGACGTAGTTCCAGCCCATGGCCATGACAATGTCCAGCATGGCCTGAGCCTGGTAGGAGTCAGGCGGCACCACACGAGAGAAGAAGTCATAGCGGGTGTTATCGCTCAGCTCTGGGGCGGTTGATGCATAGCTGATCTGAGGGATCTGTGGAGGAAAAAGACAGAGTCATAAGAACTATCAGTAACTTTGTAGAGAATGTAGCACTCTAGTGCCAGAACCATAATAAAGTTTTACCAGGTCAAATCAAGAGGTCTCTATCAAATACCAACTTTAAGGAAGCTATCATTGCATTAGAAAACCAGTACTTGTCATCTTGTGCAAAAAATAAAACATCTCAGTATGTGGATGTTCGTGTGTGTTTGAAAACTTAAATCCATCAGATAATTATAACAGCAACATCATGTAAGTTAGAAGAGATGTGTAGGAGGTGGGGGGGCTTTGGCCGGTAGAGAAGCCGGCTGGATAATGGCTCTTTGGAGGCAATTGACGGCCTGATTGATTTCTCCTCAGCCAAAAGGCCAGGCTGTCGGAGCCCCAGAGGCTGAGCTCATCGGCATTCGGCGAGAGAGAGACACTCAGAGAGCCTGCCAGCAATACAAATGACACTCGCTGCTGGCCGCGCAGGTACAGCAGTACTCTCTCAGCCTCGACTATAAATTGCAAGCGTTTGAATATAAATGCCACAGATCGGCTTGTGAGCTGTCAAGCATGCGTGCATACATCTGTGTGTGAATTTGAAGTTGAAATGGTGGAATGGAAGGTGTTGGAATATGTTGTAGAAGGTTGAGTTCTCCTGAAGATTTTGCAAATAAGATGTGCCAAAAGTAGACTTGACATACCAGGCCTTTCACTCAATTTAGAGCCACAGGGACGAGGTCATTTGACAGGTTGAAAAACTGTATGCATTTAATGCAGGCTACATCTGAAATGTTTGGTCCAAGGGAAATTACAGCTTATTCTTTCAAATGAAACACTAATTTGGATGGATAGAAATTAATCCGTACTCACTGGCAGTGCCTGTTAAACCTGTCAGGCTCAATACATTATTTCTTATCTAAAAGAGGATGTCTAAGGTTGAGTGAGTGATCATTGAAATCTCAATTTTCATTATTTTGCTCCATATTAAGGACATTATACTGTTTTTAGAGTGAACAATATCTGAGGTAAATAAACCCTAAACCACAAGCATGATACGGCCTTTAATTTGTCAGCAGTTCCAAGCTTACTGTATATGGCCCACTTAAAAGAGAAGCTAATAATGGACCAATTTTTCACAACATATTCTATGCTTCTGTAATTAGCCCTTTATGATATATTGTGATTAGCCTGTAAATCACAATATATCATGAAGGGCTAATTACAGAAGCACAGAATATGTTGTGAAAAATTGGTCCATTATTAGCTTCTGGGCAGATGAGAGAACCACCTGACTGTGGTTTTGCTACTGGTTTTGCCACAAATATAGGTGATAAATCATGCACTAATTCTGTAGTACTACTATGACCATCCAGATGCCTTCACTCTGGGTGGTAGATAGTGATTGGAGACAGTGGGATTGGTAGGTGAAAGGGATCTTTTGGGTTCAGAGAACAATTTCCTCATTCACATAACTTACAATGTGAAGTTGTAGTCATGCAGCTACATTAAATGCATATATCTTCTCATAACTTTATAGCCATCCCAGCATGTTTGAACCTGTTTGAAAAACTAAGCTGCTTGGACTTGAAGAATGCTCTCACTGTTTAAGCCTTTGTTTACGTTCTGGTATCTCTTTTGTCTTAACTCAAATGCTCACATTCCTCTGTGTTTGGCTCCATAATGGAGCTGTCAGATGTAGATAAGCAACTCAATACTGATAAAGTGCATTAAGACAGTACTAATTAACCTCTCAAGCGACCTTTATTTAAAAGACTACCTCTAAGAGGTGTGCACACAAACTGCTATGCGAGAGGGATGTTCGTACTTTTTCAGTACTTCGGTATTTCATTATTTTCCCCCACACACATGCGCACACGCACGCATCCCCCCCACCACCAATTGAGGAGGCCTAATTCCTGTTTACAGTGCTACATGTTCAAGCTAAGTGTTGCCAGAAATCGAGGCATGATGTCTGTCTGTCAGTGACTTGTAAAATTGTTTTGCTTACGTTTCTCCTTAGATGTTGAGTCTTTCTCTTTAGCTTATTTAGATCTTTCTAGAGATTTCTACATATATCTGTGCAAGTGATGTTTAATTTAACATGATGTCAACACTACTCTTTTATCATTATCCTGTTAACCTCACACTGTGCAGAGAAGTAAAGACTAAGTTTGCAATGTTAAAAAACGACCAGCACCCAAAATTATATTGACAGAGAGAATTAATACAAAAAACAAAAAAACTATACCAAAACTACTCGATATCAAAAACTGTTAGCCACAATGAAGTCAGTGAACACCCAAAATAAAATTAAAATTAAATTCAGATTGTTAGTGCTAAATTTCGATTTCCTCCTTTAAATCACTATAAATCTCTTCATATGATACATAAAACAAATTAGTAACTAAATAATTTGAAGATGATCTCATTCAGTGTGTTCTTATTGAGCCTCAGGGGTCAAGCTGCTGTTGTCTGAGCGTAAATGCCATAAATTCTCCCCAAAAAACATGCACAAAAAAAATTTGCACAAAAGTAACAGTTACAGTTTTAACCCCATATGGTACAACACCAAACTGCACCAGTATGAAGCTAAAAATAGTGTCAAGCGGAGAGTAATGGCGTGGGACAAATTTTCACCACGTGCAGTGTACACATACAGTTATACAGCATCAATTCATAATTTGAGGTTATAGTGTTCTGTGTGTTTAAAACCTATCTCTGTTTGGAACACCAATATTTTATCATACTCCTTTCAAATAAAACGATTAATTTGTGATGCCAAACACAAAGCAAATACAGCATCACTACACAGGAAAAGCAGTTCAGCATATCCCTGAAGAAAAAAACTTTCTCAATAAAACGGTTGCATAATTACAGAGGTTCCCCAGCGCATAGCCATCTCATCTGCCGAGTCTTTGTAGAGGTCGGAATGCTTGTTGGCCAGATGCTTAGCCAAGTTTCTGTGTTTCCTGTTTTCCTGTGGAGAGATTTATAACTCCTTCTACATACTGGTTATGTTCTGTCTTTTCCACAAGTTGAGGGTGTGTAATAACTTCTTAACTTTAGCCGTGCACTTGCCATGCCGGCCACTTTGTGTGTCTCGCCCATCCAAGTCAAATTAGCATGCGCAATTTGATTCGCCTATAGCCAGAATACAAGGTCAGATGAGTGTTGGTCGATTTAAATGCAGCATCATAAGTATCGAAAGTTATATAATTGAATCGTTTTCCATGTTGTAGTATTAAAAAGGTATCCAACTGTCGATGCCTCATGCAACTCTAAAGCAGCATAGATGGCTTCAGAGAACAGAGGAGCAGAACACAGTGGTACTGATGGGGGGCGCACCTCTCTATGCCACTGCTAAGCCAGAACTCGTTTTTTTATACAGTATATTAGAGTACTTTTTCGTAGCATGTAATTAAAAATATCAGATACCGCTGTAGTCGTATAAGTGCTGCCATTAATGCAGTGTCAACAAATGTTACACTGTCATAGAGTCCCTGTCCCAGGAGATTCATTCCTGTTCGTTCCTGCTTTGGTCTGTCTCTATCTGGTCTGTAAAGTCATTAATCTCTGTTTATAAATAGTCCTGGTTGTTCCATTGCACTTTAGTAAGTGTTTCTCCTGTTTACCGGCAGGCTTAGATGTGTTCCCAGGTTCCCTAGTTTTCTGGTTCCCTATTTACTTTATGTTCAAGTGTTATCCTTTTTTGCCTTGTTGGTCTGCTTTTTGATTACGATGGTGGATTCAGCTGTGGTAACCCTATCTGCCTGTGTTTTGACCCCATTCTGCTTGTTAAGACAGCAGTTATAGGAAATGCCCTATTAAGCATACAACACGCTTGCATCTAACCAGCTCTGTCTTCGAGGTGTTGCATATATTTCCTTAGAGATATTTTTTTGGCAGCCTTTGCTTCAGGTTCCAACACTAAGGTTTGGTTTGAATACAGTGTGGTAAACGCAAATTAAGTGTTTCTTTATGGCATGGGCCTAGTTCTTTCAATGGAAAAACAATCAATCCAGTGGCAGTGGCGGTCACAAGGCTCAGCATCTACACTGAAATAATCATTTAGATAATTACAAACAGTCAGTCATTAATCATGACAACCAATTTCACGACAAATGAGAAATACCTATTGCCTCTTTTTTCTGTACGGTTTTGTAAGCAATTTTCATTCAGCCTGGCACTGCACCCCCCAAACACACTGCATGTGTGAACTGCCATTGGTGTGCCATTTTCAACTTCACACCTCCGTTTGAAAGCATGTGCACTCCGGAGGCTACTGTCTGAGCTGAAGTGTGGAGCATGCATTTGGTGCTATCTATGTCTCTCACCTTTGGTTCATATGGGAAACTTTGCACCTGCATTAGGAGTCTGAGATAATTTTAGATGTTTTGCGGGTGTCTTGAAAAAAAGGTGACGTAAATACTGATGTAAGTGGCATGTGCAGATGGAGCAAATATACTGTAGCTGCTAACATTCTGCTTGAGGAGATAACAGCGCATTTCATGACGAAGGTAATTCATGCTGTTTTTTAAGACTGAACAAGCCCATTTACAGACACAATCAGACCTCATAAAACATAAACCCAGACAGCTAAAATTAGGAAAGTAATGACAGAGACAATAACTAGTCCTACACTCATTAACTGTGGCATTTATCCCCAAACCAGGCTTATTCTCCAGTCTCCAGAAAAATGTTCCATGGAGGTATAAACTAATTATTATGTGTTTTCTCTTTACACTTTTCGACATTCACAAATATTGTTATATGCAGTAATCCCAAAGTTCTCGTTCCTTATTTCTCAGTGGAGAGCCCCTTTAACATCTATGCTGCAGTAAGACACACCAGGGTATCAGAAAGATAGAAGGTTTGAAGTCCTATATATTCCACTCTTATGCAGCCATCAGACCTATCCTTCCCCAGCACTGACAGCAAAGCTCCTGTCCTACATGCCTCCTTCTCCCATCCTTGCCAAGTCAGGCTTTTCAGTTGATGTTTCACATTTGAAGCTCAACCCTTTATTTAAATCAACAACAAAGTAATCCAGTTACAGTAAGCTGCTTTTGCCCTCCTCCATGTTCCCTCCTGCAGTGTATGGCCAAGGTGAATTTCAAAGTGTCACAGCTTGAGGAGTCTAATAATTATTTCTCTAATTTAAGCATAAAACATGACTACTGCAAATAGTTACATCAAAGATTTGGGGTACAATTGGTTGATTAGTAGACATACTAATAATGCTAACCCAAATGAATGAATGCGATTTATAAGAGTGATAATGAGCGAAGGCCTGGAGGATCAGTACATTTCACTGAGATTCTGTCAGCATGAAGGAACAAACAAGATTTGCTTTTTCTCAAAGGCAAGGCTGGTGATTTAGAGATGGCATTAGCATAAGTCTCCCTGGCGGGCAGCACAGAAAGATATCTGCCAAGCCAAACTTTATTTTTTGGGTCACCTGCAATGGGCTGTACTCAATGAACTGTGATGTAAGAGCCACAAAATGGTAAGTTCTTCATGGCTCTTAGCTGGAAGAGCAAAGAGAGGAGTGACATTATAATGTCTGACTAGATGAGCCATAGGCTATAATATGAATACTATCATTTCTCTCATTTCAATAATTCAAACATCATTTTAAGGGTTACATTTGAATGAGAACAGAGTATTCATACTGCAGACTAAAAGAATCAGTGGATATCCTCATAGCTCTAGGAAATGATATAAAAGTATATTTTCTTCATTACATTATTCATAACATATTCATACATGCATTGCAAATGTAGTATATCAATCCTAATGGTCACATGATTTTTGTGTGCATGTCTATATGTACCACTCCTGCGACCAAACATTCTCAGGGGAAAAAAGTAGTAAATTGTACTTTTCATGTCGCTGGGGTGGTACCTGCCATTGGGTCCATTTTTGTACCTTTAGTATGTGTATTTTACATGGAAAGGTGCATGTAGTGTACCTTTAAAGCTTTACTATAAAAACGAATTAAAAGGTACAACAGTGGTCCTTAAGGTCCTATTATGTACCTAAAATCACTTTTAAAGATACACTATATTCACATTTTTAGGTGAATGATACACGCTAAAGGTACAAAAGATGCACCCTTGAGGGTACCACCTAAGCGACAAGGAAAGGTACAGTTTAGTACCTTTTTTTCTGAGAGTATATGATAGTGTATGATACTAATTATTAAATGACAGCACATTTACTCCTTTTCTGAGCTTAATATGAATTTTCATTTTGAGAAAATGTATTTCTCTATACTGTTTGGTTTGGCATGTTTAGAAGAAATTAATTACCCATTCCTGGTGTGTACAGTGTGTCAGCTCACACAACCAAGCACTGACTAATTACTCAAGATCGCCTTAATGATGAGGAACAACGTGGGTACATGTACAATTGGCAAGGCCAGAGAACAAAGCCCCATGACAGCTGAGTGACGGACCATATCATTAGGGTGAGAAAGTGCTGATGCCTAAGGAAAGGATAGTGCGTTACCCAAAACACTATTTCCTTACAGTGCTATTTAATTCTCTAGTCTCACTACTAAGCCTGCAAGTTGCATAAACCCTAGAGAGATATGATTCATTGTAGACAAACCTTATGTGAATTTCTTATTGCTTTGGATTATAACTGTGATAAGGTGAAATCCTCCATCGGGATTCCAGCATATGCAGCCTGTGCTGACTCGATGCTCTGTGCAGGTGTTAATCGCACCTATTACTGATGCCGCAGTGTTTCAACCACAAGAATTTTCCACCAAATGTTCCTCTTACATTGCTTATGAAGTCAGTGAACGGAACATTTTCTGGAAACCAAAGTAAAGCACCTTGTCACACCAGAAGTCCACTCAATATGATCTAATGCCCCCTACCTTTAGATGCCTAATGGAAGAGGATTTATGTTAGACATCTTGGCCTGAACAAATATTTTTTGGGCTACTTAATGTCTCCCTGGCTCCCTTGAAGACAGATATTTATCTAACCTACACACTTGAAAAATATTACGCTTCTCCACCTTCAATCACTTTCTAATTATCAGAACAGGGGCCCCCGCTGCTACCTGTACATCATGAGGAAAATCTGTGCACTTCACATACTAGCCTACAGTATATTCACAAGGTCTCAGGGTCAGAGGCAACTGCCAACATGAATGGTAACCAAGCATTGTATTACAGCATCATCCTCTTTTCTTCACATTCTACGAGCCATAAATAATATACAGAGAGGAACAAATGCAAAATATGCTTTGTGCTTTAATGCCAGAACACACAATGAAAAAACCTGCATTAACGGAAAAAACTAATACAAAAGGAGCACAGTGAGCCTCACGCTCAGCCAGATGGACACCTGTGATATTTGGTTGGCATTTACACGCAGCCCCTGGAAAGGCACAATAGAGAAAGGAAGAAAAAAGACATAGCAATTAAGGGAACTATTAGCCCTGCTGCATTTGTCAAATCCACACTGGGTTATGTAAGAGGTGTAGGGCATGAGACAGTGCCATCCATCACCAACCTACAAATTACCACCATATTCTTACCCATTTTTGTGTTTGTAATAAGCAAAGTAAAAAGATTACATCCTCCTGTGCAACATATTAAGGAGGAGAACGTCTACAATTTTAAAAAGGTCCACTGATAAGGAACAAATCTTTTTAATAACTCTGGCATTCATTCAACATACACACAGAACACAGCACATCCTCATTTTTATGTTCAAGTGACAAATGTGGACATTAATGCAAAAATGATGAGAAGAAAAGAAGCCTAAATGCAATGCGGTTTTTCAGAAATAGAGAAGTCTAAACAGCAGAGGATGCATAAGGATATTCTGCTTCACAATTAAGCTAGTTTATAAATCTCTAATTTGTATTTGTGGGAACATTCTGTCCATCTGTCCATGTTATATGATAGGTCCTCCATCATGAGCAGGACACAGCGTGTCAGAGTGAGTGTTTTCTCTAGTTGGTGACAGACGCATCATACAGTCACTGGCCTTTTGGTTTTTCTGCTCAAACTCAACCCCACCTCAGCCTCCACACACACACACACACACACACACACACACACACACATAGACACACATTTTCACAGAGGCGAGTCTAAAATGACATCCTGATTTGATCTGTACCTGAGAGGGCATCTAGTTGTCTGCATGCATGAGTGTTAGTCTTGATAGTTGGGCATAATGAAGTTGGAGAACAGAGAAATGGGACAAGATGGAAAATGTCACAGTTAATCAGCGTATTTACTGAGTGAGTGAAGTGTGCTGTCCTCTGGGGATAGGCTGTCACCCAATGACCAATCTCATTTTTAAAAAACTTGAATACATTTTATGGTGATGTCATGCTATAAAAAGCATGGTAATTTTGTATTAGAAATGGTTGATTAAATTAGAGATTTATAAATATGTTACATTTACATCAAAGGTATTGATTCTGGAAGCTGTCAGATGGCTCATTTGCTAAGGACAACTATCTTGCCACATTATGAAGAAAAAGAAGATTTTCTTTTACTTCATTAAACACAGCAACAAATCACTTAAAGCTTCAAAATATGCTTCTAGAATTTAAATGAAGGAAGAGAAATTCAGTACTGCAAGATACTACCATAACATTTATGGCAACAGGAATGTAATTACTTAAGAGAATTAGATGTTATTGAAATATTTATAGATATAAGTGCAAAGACAAACTGAATTTATACCCCCATTTAGTGTGTTAGGTTTCATAGACTTCATTATGTCAAGTTTTTAAAAAAATGTCAAATGATGTATGTTAAGATATTAATAAAGAAAAAAACTCAAAATGATATTAGTTCAAAAGTTTGCATTCGCCCTCTCTCTAATAAATTGTATGGCCACCTCTTTCATATCCTCTGAACAGCTTTTGGATCCTCTCTTGTAATATCTCCTTTATCTGAAGAGATA
>JAOUQW010000010.1:10182609-10202662 GCA_028565825.1 Olivaichthys viedmensis | reverse complement strand
GTTCTAACTCTGCCAGATGTCACACACTGACTTCTTGAAATCATGTCTGGAGACCAAGAAGGGTCATGGCAAAACGTCTTTTTAAAGCATTTTTTCTGTTGTTTCAATTTTGCCATATGTTTTGGATTGTTGTTTTGTCGCTGGATACACCAATATTTCAATGTTAACATTTTGGAATTTTTTTTATTTATTTTTTGTAGATGAATTGTAAAGCAGAGGTAGGTTTTACAATTCATCTACAACGACGACAAACTTTTGCCATCAACTATACTGTAAGCAGTCACATTTTATACCTGAACTTTTGTCATACAGAAGAGACGTGACAGAGATAAGACCTAAATCAATTATGATCATAAGTTTATATCATAACTAACCAACAAAGATCTTGCATTTAGTCACATTCTTGTCATACACTGTGTGTATTTCTACATCTGACTGTATAATTTGACTGTCACATTGCCTCCACAGCCTCAGATCGAAGAGTCGCAAATATGTTTGGATGCTTTTGAGAAGAAGCATACTGTTTGCTACGGCTGTGCCTCATTAGGTTTGACCATAGCTGCTGCCCATGTAATGGAGCCCCCTGGTGTGGTAATTGCTGGACTCCAGCCAGAACTGTCCAAGCCTTCTGATGCTCCTATGCTTCAGTGCAGGTGCCGCCAATTGTACCTGACTGTGGCTATCAGACCATGGTGTGTTTTAAGCCCACCTGCCGTCAGCAAAGCACAGCTGAGTGCATAATCATAACGCTGCACAAATTGAATGTTTGCCTTAGGATTTCTGTTGACTATGATCTAGGATTTAGAGCACATGGCATATTACAAAGTTATGCTCTGCTTATCCAACGTCGCTACTAATTCCCTGCATCCACTACGTTTCAGTGGCGCTAGAACACATACGTTCAAAAGCGCTTTAACAGCAACTTATCCAGGGCTCGCTGTCGTTACATAGTTTGCACTCATTTTGTGGGTCTAGAAATGAGACATCATCACATCCCACAACAGTTGAACGCCACTGAAGCTTGAGCCTGTTTTATCTAAAAGTGGCGAAAAAGCGAAAATCACTTTAAGTGACAATCGCTTAAGATTACCTTTGTAAGCACTGTTGCTTTCTGTCAAACAAATGTTTTTTTTTTACTAGGCAAGCTCCAGGCACCCAGTGTTAGAAACCATTTTTCACTGCTCACTTGGCTCTTGTCAATGTGGCCTTTTTACAATGGTGTAATCTGCGTGTTGCATTTGCTGAATTACTCCTAAGCTCCTAGCTTGGAGAATCAGTACAGCATATGAATTCACACAGTTCCACATTTCAAACAAGAACTGTGCCTTTTTTTATCATTCATTTACATTTCTTGTTTAAAGCTACAGTTTGTAGGACTTTTTTTGTTAAAAATGAAAATATTTTTTTTTTAATTGGATTTGATGGGGGAATAAAATACTCTAAAACATTATGTTCTGTCTATACTATTTAGCCATCGTATTTAGTGTGTAGAATGCATCCCAGAATTCTTATTGAAGGTATATTACTTGCCTATCGCAGCCATCAGATTAATATGCATGGTGGAAAAGGGCGCAGCACAACCCACATTACGAAATGTTCTCCTGAAAGTAGCTCACAATAGCATTTTTCTACCAGCCAGGCCAAAATTCCCAAATCTTACATCCAGCAGCTTCAAAAGATTAAGTAAATGCTGCTAAATACATACATGAATTGCACCAAAGTATGAGAATTATCAGTGCTGTTCACTGCTATATTTGTATAAATTACAGTATGTCTAATAGCTTGCTCATGCAAGTACTCTGTAAGAATTGGCACAGTAATTCAGTAAACAAACAAAAACTATATAAGCCCCTTTACCGATTATAAATAAGCAGTAGGAGAAGTTTATCCTAGTTTAGTGTGAAAGGGCAAGTCCACTGAGCCACCAAGTGGCTTCTGATACCCCTGAAAAGAAAACTTCACTAAATGCAGGCTGTCCACATAAAGCTACACCTTCTTCAGAATTACTATTTTACAGCAGGAAAGATGCTCCCCTGCTACATAACCATGAGCAGATAAGTTGGTAATATCCACCCTACACCAGCGTATGATAAACAGAAAAATGTGTAGAGTGATGTAAGATCCAAAGCAGTTCCTAAATTCCACTTCAGAGACCATCCTTCTATTTTTGTGAGGAGAAGCCAAGGGCTTTCCTGTGTCCAGTTGCCAAATACAGTATGTTGCCTGATCAGGGTTCTTTTTATAAAAGCATTGTCCTAAACATCCACTTTAGCTCTTATTTAATCTCTCAGCATCTAGTGTTGTTATGTCTCCAGTCACACTAGAATTATTTAGTAGCTACTCAATGCAAAGCCTTTGCCAAAGACCTTTCAACTAAGGCAATCCATAGCACAGTCCAAATCATTTAATATTTGTTCTACAGTTCAATACAGTTCAGTTTGAATTGGAAATATCCAAAAAGTTAATATATTCAGATGTCATGTATATTTTTGAAAAGTAAACATAAGTCCATAACTTTCACATTATGCATTCGCAGTCTGGCATTGATCCCAGCTAGATAAAAACAAAGTTAACTTTTATTACTGAATATAAAGAAGTTTTATAATCTGAGCTCTGAGCAGAACAGTACAGGACGTATCAGGCAGTCAGGAAAAAATCTAATCAACTGTCATTTCTACCACCCCCTTGAGATATTTGACACTGGAAACCAAGGAAAGTGCTGAAAAACATTACACTTCTCACCTCACCATTTATAACTTCATAAGCTTTGCCACAGCACTACATTTCTGTGTCTTTTTCCTTTAAGGGCATTTTATCCTTCTAGTAAAAGTATCAGTACAGCAAAATCTAAACGTTTATACATCTTCCAGTGTTATGATAGGTTTCCTTTTTTGTATTGATCGATGTTAAACATTAGTGTTTAGTTTTAGGTAATGTAATTATATATAGTTTTGCCATTGTCCATTGATTTTACTCAAGGATAAACATTTCATCAGTGGATGACAGGAATGCACCTTATGGGATTCAAACCACTACACAACCAAGTACAAGAAGTTTATATATGGCACCTTCGTGTTTAACAGATTTACTATCCAGCTTGATTCATTTATCAGAATAAGTGAAGGACAGATGACAGATACTTATATCAATATTATTTGCCTAGTTTGGTCAAGCTCTGGCCTTTATTCTGGAGCTCCAAATAGCTCCATTCTTGATTAGTTAACTGGAAAATAAATAAGAACATTGCATACAACCAGTAGACATAATTGTTTTAAAATATTTATGTCTATCTGGCAATTTAAGAATTATGGAATTATTTGGTTTCTGTGAAAATGCCGTTATTCTTATTCTTTGAAATAAATGTAGAGGGTCATTGGTAGTGCACTAACTGAATAAGTTTCTCTTTTGTACTTCAGAAAGTCTTTCTTCTACCCTTTCTCAACCCAGTGATTAACTGTCGAGTTCAGCCTCAGCCTCTGTGGACTTGACCGGACTGTTTAAAACTTGATGATGAGGAATGAGGCTTTAAGTTTTTCCTTGCCTGAAGACTTGAATCCCACTACTTCTATTTTATAAACCTTATTGACTGTATCTCAGAGAAAGGCTTGCATGGCTTGCATGATTGTGCTTGCTTATTTTTCTGTGGTGTAAATTAATGACTAAAATGGTAATTAGCTCCTGTTAATGGCAATCTTTTTTTGACTCTTGCATATTTAGTGTACCTCTCCGGAGGATTGACCATGTTCCATGGGGTTTATTAAGGCCAAGCACTGACCTTAATCTAATCGTGCGACATAGCTCTGACAGAGTCCGCAAAGGACACAACACCATGAAGCCACTTTGAGTAGGACATTATGACACAGTTAACTTTGTTCACCACTTCTAACTTGGTTTGTGGTAAATGCATTTTTATGGTTCAGTACTGTGTAAGTAGAGCCTCTGTGCTGATGCTCATACACCAGACATAGAGGGCAAAACGTGTAGAATAATAAAAAAAACAGGCTATACACGAGGGGTGTCACAACCCTACATATATTTGTGTTTTTCCTCCTCTACCACATCAAATTCAGCCTGTGAATGTCTTGGTAATTAGCTGATGAGTTGAATCAGGTGTGTTAAATGAGGTAAAATGCTAAACTCTGCAGTGCTGTGGTCCTCCAGGACTGAAATCTGACACGCTGCTCACCGTAATACAGCCTGGTAGGTATCATTAGGAAACATGGGAGATATATATATATATATACACACACAGAAATCAATGAGGCCTTAAGCGGAAACAGGTGTGAGTGATAATTAGAAGTCTGGTGATGCTAAACGCTGAAGGCTGGTTTATGCTTCATCAGAAGTGTTACTGAGAACTGCATCCTCTCTATCTTGAAGTAAATAAGACAAAAAAATTACTGATTACTGGTTACTGATAAACCGCAAAGCACTAACTCCTCTGTCTAACACTTTCTCCCAGTGGAAAACTCTGGCTGTTACAAAGCACTGACACCGGAGTCTCCTTCCACAAATGTTAAATAAATGTTCTCCTTACAGAAATATAAATAACAACAGTTTTTTTAACCCGTTTATTGTTACGCTTAAATTATGCGAACGTCCGGCATACAAGTCCCCGTGAAACCAAACATATTAGAACGAGTATATTAGAATTAATATACACCTGTGATTTGCCTTGCAGCCGGCACTACTGTCAGAGCCGTGCAGTTATAGAAAATTAATCAACACCTTCTGACCAATCGGAATCAAGAGAATAAACCACTACACAAACTGAAGAGTAGTTTTGTAAATATCAGAATATAGCCCAATTGCCTTCCATGCCCTCTCCAATCACCAGATCAAATAATTGTTAAACCTTTAAAGAATGGCCTTCTTAAAGAACACTTCAATATCTCACTACACACAGTTCAGGACTGATACTGATACTATTTTGTTAGGTGTTTCATTATTATTCTACTCTCTGTGGAAAGTTGGAAGTGAGGTAAATACACCATACTACTAAATGAGCTCAAATCTTAAGGGAGGTTTTAGGTTCCCCTGTATTCCACATGCAGATCCAATTACACTCTCTTCATAACAGTTCCTATGTCGTCACAAAAACATTTGAAGAAATATTTTCAGTCTTAATATTACTTAAATTTACCATAACCAAGACTTTCCTTTTTTATTGACAAATCTGTAGAAAATGCGTTTTTTACTGCAGCGGTTGGGGTCAGTGTGGGTGGTTTCCTGTTCCTGGATGGTGACACTTGACCATTATCAAACCAATAATTTGAACAGAAGCAAAAATAATATTGCTTATTGTTTCTTTAATCAGTGTGTGGCCACCAGACAAGTTTGATTTTGTACAATTGTTTAGTGTAAACGTGCGTGTGCGTGTGTGCGTGTTGCATTGCAGAAAAGAAGGAGGAGGGGTGGATCTATAGTCTAATCACAGTCTCTATAGTCTCTGTATTGGCTTGCTTGAATACATTTCTAATGTTATCATCATACATTTTTCTGCACTTCCAGGTGACATACACACACTCTTGCAATTCTACCTTTGTGGGGTATTTTCACTGACCTGTGTATTAACACAGCTAAATAATGCTACACCTACACCCACCCCTTACCCTAACCTTAATCTCAGTAATAACATTTTTGCTCTTTTAGTTTTGCTGAGTTTTTAAAGAAAGACAGCTTCCTTATGCTGACCATCCAAATGTCCCCAGAAAGTCAAAATTATTGCATGTTCCTATTATAAACAGGATATTTGTAGCCAATTAAGAGATAAATACATTCCCACACACACACACACATGCACATTATATATTCGATGTAATAGTTCTGCTGTGGGTATACCATAGCAGACTGTATGCTCAGTGTATTATATCTGGGGGCAAGGTCAGTGTATTAGGATCAAACACTTTAGAATCCAGCAAAGAGGATTTTACAGAGAGCACAGCAAACACACCACGCACATATACTTCACACATGGCCAAGTACACTAATGTAGGATGGAAACATGGGAGCTTTTGCAGCTACTTTCTGAAATTACTTAGACAGAGAAAACTAATAGAAACAGAGAAAACACACACTCACAAAGCATACAAATAAAATACAACATGTGGATGAAAAGCAATTCTTACTAACAATATGTACTATATAACAATATGCACAAACCTGAATACTTTACGGTATCCAAAAAGAATCCAGAGGGATTGGATTTGAATATGTCCACTGGAATGTTCCTACGAAAGAGCTAGGATTTGCTTACATCCTAATTTCACCCAAACAGACAAAACATGTCGATTCCTAGTAATTGGAAAACTGAACCAAAAAGAACTTGTTAAAGGTTACAACTGCCATTGAACATGTTCCTTACATGTGATCCATACAGGTTTTCTCTCACTGCTTAGACTGAAGAAAAACTAGATGGATCATTTGAAATTTCAAAACAATTTCCACATTTCTAAATCAAAACACTTTCTAAACATTACAACAGCCCAAACTACTGCCTACAGACAATATTTTAATGTAAGCATCTTTAATATTCTTTTTTACTTTTTTAATTTCAGCTTAATAGTTATAGTAAATGTATGCTAACAAAAACAGAACTTGTGTTCAGGGACAGTGACACTGACCTTCTATAACCTCATTATGCACTTATTATGCAAATCTATTCACTTAACGGTTAGTATTCTATTCAACTATTTTATCCAGTTTATAATTCTGTAAACATCTAAACATTGGAGTATGTGGCCTGGTCCTGCCAGTACCACCAGAATTTTTACATTATGGCTAAATATAAAAACTCAGGTAATTATTTATAAGAATTTGGTGCATGTCATGTTACGAGACCATGTGGGTACAATAACCAATCCCCCTTTTAATTAACATTATTTGGCATGTCACCAAGACAAATCTTGCATTTCTAATGCCTTGTCAAAAAGCAAGACAGAATGAGTAAGGGTGTCCACAGTGAACGTATGGTAAGTGAGCAACGCAGAGTGCTAAGAATGCTTGTTAAAATGCAGTGTGTCTATGTGACAAATTATGCTGTTCCTTTTTCCTGCTAATCTGATTCATTATCCTTAGGAAAGGGAGAATTTCTGTTAAAATCAACTCTGTCATTACATTTTATGGTTGCGGGGACAAAGGCGTCAGTCATGATGAAAGGGTAAAATGGACTATGTTCTTTGAAATGGAATTTTCAAAACTCATTTCTGCTTAGCTAATCCATCATTCACAGATCATCAGTCCTAAGTAAACACTTCAAATGATTCTGTCCCCGTAAGACTGCTTTTCAAACCAAGAAATATATCAATAGTGGCATGACAAGGGACACTGGACACTGGACCCTCAAACAGTCTGGCTCCTACATTGTGTAAGGTATAGTGTTAAATAAAGCGGTAAGATTTAGATCTGTACATGGTGCCCCTGCTTTTCAAAACTGAGAGTATCTCTGATTTCACAAAGAACTTGATTTTGGAACTTCACCTAATCTTATGTTATGTTACCTTCAACCTGTCGCATTAGTGCTACTTATATCTCTGCAAAGTTAGATGGCAATATAATGGTGAAAATAACTAAACCTAACATTTTTTTTTCTTCAGATTTCTGATTCTGATTTCTGATTTAGATTAAAGATCTATCTGAGCATTTTATATCAATCTAACACAAACCAGAAACAAAGACTATGCCTCTTCATGAAATACGTTCATGAAATATTGTCATTATCTCTTAACAACTATCACCTGATATTGAGTCAGTTACTACGCTCCTCTATGGGTTATGCGTTTTCGTCCCTACTGCTTTCAGCCAATAAGAACACATCGTCGGTAAAAAATTATGGAAACTTATTTCAATAAGAGGTTGCGGTATCATGCTACTTAAACAATGCCTTGGTAATATCACTGCCAGTATGGAGGTTTTTTAATAAAAACATTAGATTCAGTTCAGAAGAGAGTGTAGTATTTAGATTCTGCTGCCAATACAAAAAGGGAATTGGCCAAGAGGTAACTCAATTTTTTACAAGGCCATCACTTGTATTGACGACAGACACAAATATCAGTATTGATGGAGATGACTTATCCTAAAACAGGAGCAATCCCAAGAGCATGGGTATTAAATCGACTGGGTCTGCCAGTGAAATCTTGTTTATATATGCATACACAACCAAAGTCTTTTCAAATCAAGCAATCGATTTACGTGTTCAGGTGTGTATTAAGGAAGACCTGTAACTTACCTAAGTAATTTCTAACACACTCAGTTTTACTCAACTATTGTCATACCTTTTGCAGCACTTGACGATTTGAATCAGCAACTGCGCTCATTAGCATGGCCTCAGGGGATATGTGTGGCTGGGAAAGATTGCCTCAGCGGGTGTAATTAATTTTGCATGCTAATCCAGATTTTACATCCAAGAGGTCTGACAACTTACAGAAGCACCTAAGTGTGCAACATCAGATATCTACTGTATCAAAGTTGCTCGACCAGATGAGTCCTTCAGAGTTGCTAATACCTACAACGTATAACAGGCATTAATTATGGACTCTTACTGTATGATCGCAAATCTACTTGCTTTATGAGTCAGAGAATTGAACAAGCTGAAATGAAACGAGAGAAAACTTCATTTTCTTATTTTATTGATAGATTTATACTTCTTTTTACATTTTCTCTTTATTATATTGACCTAAACCAGGAAGGCCTACTGGAGCTATGACAATTTGTTATGAGCTTGCACGAAGTCAATTTTTGCTGGACCTAGATTTAGTAGTAAGACAAGTGTTTTAGAAATGGCTTTGAATTACACTGTGATCAAAATGTTATAATTAGTTTGCCTTTTATGCCTTGCAATGACGGGTCAAGCTATATAAATCCAACTGTCTTGCCTGAAAACTATCAGGTAAAAAAATCATGAGGCCTTTGATACCACTGACACACATTTATTGCTTAAATATTTTATTACACCACACACTGAATGATCCGTGCCACTACAGTTCAGTATTTTATCAGTCATGCGACCCTTGCCAAATTCTCTGACTGGTTCAATTTCACTCAATAACATTTTTCTGTTAAGGGGATATTCTGTGTCACTCCCTATTCCAAGTCTGCCCTCCTGAGCCTGATGACACACGGTTTGCACAAAGGGTCGAGTTGTGCTACACTAAGCTAGATTTCTAAAAAAAATAGATAAGATTTGAAATATATTGCAACTCCATTCTTTTAAATATGTTTTACTGTTAGGTTTACAATTGGTATTCATTATTTCAAACTCTGCTGACAATAAAAATTTAACAGAAGCCTGTTGAATGTCCTGCATTTTAACAAAACATCATGTATTATTTTATCTCTTTAAAACCGTGTGAAGAGAAGGGTGTCTAAAGGCAATATGTTTTCAATAAAAAGTAGCATGTGCTTCTTTCACAGCCTCAGTAACATGGGCAAACATGGCCTCTCCTTTTCTACACCAGAGCTGAGAGGGTGTATTGATTAAAACTGCAATGTGACGCTTCATTCAATCCGTGTCCCTAATGGAAAATTGGGAGTAGCAATAACACCCCAATTGCTAGATAAATCTGGCAAATTGTCACATTTTATGAAAGAGGGCACATGCACTCTTCATGGATCCTGATCAACATCTGCATCTTGTCTCAAGGTTTATGTTTTTTGTTCAGGTCTGATTTGCTAATGCTCTCTTAAAAATAAAGCATACAGAATGAATGAGAGGTAGGCATTACCTCTGCCCCTTCAGCTGAGGACTGGGTTGTACAATTGTACAACAGTTTGTACCGGCTCTTTTCCTTACCCCACATTTCACATTTGCGACTTTTGTGTCTTTTAAAAAATACCTGGACCTGGTCTGAAACAGTTTTAATTTGTAACAAAATCAATGTTTTGTTATTTTGTGTATGCATGCGTCCATGTTTTCTAACCTCCAAAAAAGCAAAGTTCCGCCCAACAGCATTATTTATTTATAAACCAATTTGGCCTTTGTCCCTCCTTAAATCTATTACTATGTAATAAGACTGTCTTTCCATGTATTATAAAGAGTAAAATGTCCAGATAAATTTTCATTTGACTAAATATAGAATAATTCTTAAGTTTTTAAGATTCTGACTCTAAAAGCAGACTAAAGTGACTTGAATTACCTGTAAGTATCTTCTTATTAAACAAGAAAATACCCTAAAGACTTTATGTAGTTTTAGACAGGGTCATAGTATGAATATTGCTCCATCACCTGGCAATGACGTTTTGTGTGCAGTTGACAACCAACATCTTGTCTTCAGCTTGATTTGTAAAAGGTCTGAATCTTTACTTGCTTTTGTGCAGATCTGCTAATCAACCTTTGCCAATGGACATATGATACATTTAAAAATGACATATAAAAGAACATTGTGTATGGATACAGAGGATATCTCAATTTCTAAAACTTATTATTGTGTTTTCTATAATTGGGATTTCAACATTAAAGCAATAGCAATAGCAATAGCAAGGCACCTCCCCCAACCCTTAAGGACAGATTATATGTAGTTCGAAGACCTCGAAAATTTAAGACAAATTGAATTTATCTGATTGGGTAAACCCACATTTCCATCTAAAAGATGACACACTGACAAAAATGCCTTAAACCATTCAGAAAGCAAATTAAAAGAAGCGTATATTATATATTTCCAACATATCAAAAGTAATGATTCAGTTTGGCATTTACTTAAAATTTTAAGAGAAATAGTTCTTTAAATAGTTCTTTATATTGTTATTCACATAAAAAGGTATAAGGATAATTGTCTAGGAAATATTTTTATTGTCCAGATGATTATATGAAAATCAGGTTTGAACTGAAATCAATACAATATCCAATACCTATACTTATACACATACACATAGCCACAGTAGTAAAAGTAGGACCTGTCTAGGGCAGTGGTGGCTCAGTGGTTAAGACTCTGGGCTACTGATTAGAAGATTATGAGTTCAAATCCTGGTGCTGCCACTGTTAGGTCCTTGAGCAACACCCATAACCTTCATCTGCTCAGCTCAATTGTAAATTACTTTGGATGAAAGCATCTGCCAAATATATAAATGTAGAACCTTTAGTATTCAGCTGTAATATAAGAGCTACCAACCAGGATGCAAGCATAGCTGCATTGATTTGCCCTTCAGCAAACACACTATAGATACATTAAAATGACTATACTGTGAATAAACTCTTGGCAATAAGTGATTTGATAGAGTTATGGCTATATCACTGTTAATAAATGTATGTTTTTACCCAGGCCATGTATGTACAAATTATTGATACTGCTTTCAACTCTGAGAGTGTGATATTTATAATGACCAGTAGTTTACAGAATTACAATGTAATAGTTATAACAATGTTTGGATTGTAAAAAAAAAAAAAAAGATGAAGCACCTGCAATGAGCACCTTTCATTCAAAATTCAAAATTATTTGGGTATCTTTAATTTTTAGGATGTTTAGGTATTAGAAAGTGATCAACTGATCCTAACCATTCTGTTCAAGACAAGCTTTATTGTTACATATACAAGTACAGTACAATGAAATTCTTTTCTTCGCATATCCTAGCTTGTTAGTAAGCTGGGGTCAGAGTGCGGGGCCTTGCTCAAGGGCCCAACAGTGGCAGCTGGGCGGTGCCAAAGCTTGAACCCAGAACCTTCTGATCGGTAGGCCAGAGCCTTATCCACTGAGCTATCACTGCCCAAAATGTTAGGGGAGAGCGCCAACGCAGTCCCCCACTATCACAAATTATGCAGTCGAGATTCCCACATCTGGGGAATTCGCAGGGGTCAGCACAACCAGAGTGCAATGGCTGAGCCTCGCCCTGAGTGAACCACCTTCTTAATCATGGTGTCTCCTCTGCCAGGTAAGTATGATAACTACTGTCTACATCATATGTTGGATCACAATCACGTTAGTTTTTCATTTGTGTAGACCTGTGCCTTTATAATGTAGTAAAAAACAAAAACAATTTAAGTTTTGTGAAAGCCTGTGAACCCTCTGACCTCGCTACACTGCATATCTGTATATCAGGAATACCATAGGCCTATGTTACGATAACATGTCATTATATAATGTCAAACTGGAATGTCACATCGCATGTCCAGCAAACCAAGAGCCTATATGAAAGCAAGACTGGATCTAATCTAATCTAATCTTACAATACACCACTGAAAAATAATACCCAGGACTAACGAGCCCTATTTAGATGCACTCTCCTTACCCAGTGTTGTATAAAGTACCCAATAAGATTTTTCCATGTTGTTTTACGTTTTATATATGATAAGAAAGCCTGCTTACAAACTGTGAACAAAGAAAGGCCAGTCTGCCATCTTCTTTTTACCAAATACGATGTTATTATATTAATCAAACTATTAACAATAAAGACAAACATAATTTGCTTTTCAATATAGCTGTGAAAGCAAAAGGCATTTTGAAGATTCATTACTCTGTTCTCTGTATGAGGATGGGCGCTGGTAGAGTATTTTGTTTTTGTTTTGTTTTTTTTAAATGGTGGTGACTTTATATAAAGGCTAGACCTATTAAAATTATATTAGCATGGACGAAATAACTCCAACTTTGCCAAAGGCTAAAATTACCTGAGGCTCACACCATCCATGCATAACCATGCTAATGTTAGCTAACCTAGTTCAGTGGAGAAGGCGCTAGTACTAGCTATTTAATTCTGTAAAAGATTCACGGAGTGAAGCAATGTGTTTGCATGGCTTTGTTGATTTCTGCTGATGGCGACAGACCAAAGATGGAGACTGAACTGTTATACTGCCTTTAGTCACTCCACTGCAGTCACTCCATTGCAATCTTTAATGGGGGCTAAACCCTAGACAGCTAGCTGACACAAGCTAACTCAATAGGATTTCTGAGAGGATTTTTACACAATCAATTTGAGTATGGAAAAAAATAATGATTCAGTCATTGATTTCAAGCCAACACAGATGATACTGATGGGCAGCTTCAAACGCTGCATGTCCTTACCAAGTTTCAGGTAACCGTTAGCTAGCTAGTTAGCTCAGGCGCTAATATTATTTGTCAGCCTGTAATTAGGTTTAGCCAACTATGTCGTTGGAAAACTAGCTAAAGGTTATCAATATATAGCCAAATAGTTTCCTCGTCTACATATAAATAATTAATGTTACAGTTGTTTTGGAAACAGGAGAAAAAATACAAATAATAATATTAGTCGTTTTCTCACCACATCTTTGGTGTTTTTAAGCGATCTAACTTTTGCAAACGAGTAGGATCTTTGAGTTGGCTCTTTGAGGTGAACGTTGAGAGTCGGCTCACACATCTGAAGAGCCATTTTGATGTTCGGACAGCCGAGAAACAACGGTTGAAAGGCTTGAGTGAAATAATACACCCAAAACCTACATTCTTCTTCGTTACTATACACCACTGTTTTTACCAGAGCAGTATTGCTTTTGATATTATGTCTTCACAGAGCTGCATTACAGCCTGTTACACTGAAGAGTCACTTTAACCACAGGAATATTGAGGAAGGAAGGTTTCACTGTCTCAAGTATTTGACATGAACAAGCTAATAATACGATTTATAGCAAAACCCAGCATCACTTCAACACATGATAGCATTCATTCATAGTGTGCATTTATCTCTCTCACCCACAAATCATTTGGCTATACTTTACTAATCTCTTCAGCAGATGAAGCCCTCGTAGGTTTTTGATTTTTGATTCCTAAATCAATGGCAAATTCCTTCATCTGATAAATGCAACCCCTATTTTGTTTATCCGAGTACAAGCCAGCTATATATAGTGTGTGTATCAGACACTTAATTATTAATGTGACATGAAACAAGATAACCGGGAAACAAGATAAAGCAGCATTTTCAGACACAAAGGCAGAAAACTGCTCAGTCTAACTATCTAATAATGGCTACTGTACGTGAAGCATATCAAACTGATAACTATTACAAATGTAATTCATTGAGGGGGGTATGTACTATATTAATTCACCTTAAACAGCCGCAGGATGTTGGCTACCATGATGGAGACAGAACTAGCTGATGCGCCGATCACTCCCACAATTTTGTCAGGCTTGGCGAAAATGGGCGGCTCTCCACTGGCACAGCGCACATCGGAGGGGTCACGCTCGATGAGTGCCTGCACAAAGGTGAGTGACTGCTCCAAAGCATAGGTGTCCCTTGAGCATGTATCCAGGATGCGAGCGCCCAGAGTGATATTGGGCAGCAGCTCAGGGTCCTTATTGATGAGGTCAATGGCAAAGAGCATGGCCTCCAAGCGATGAATGCCTTTCTCTTTCTTTAGCTCACCGCAAGGGGCGCCGCGCTCCCCTCGTGCGTGTACTGGGAAGAGGCCCCCCAGAATGATGTCGCCATCTATTCGAATGGAATGAGCATATTCAGGAGCTGGGGGCGCGAGTGGGTCCACTAGGCGCTGGGGTCCATAGGTAAAGGAGCAGCTCGCCACTGACAACATAAAAAGGCAACCATGCCATCTTGCGTACCTTGCCATGATAATGCCGGGTTAAGTAAGTTAGCAGGCAAATGAGTAGAGATGAAGATCTGTCAGGTGCACAGCAGTTACTGTGGCAGGTGGTCAGAATGAAACAGGTGTGCAAGGTGAAAGGAATCACCAATACACCTCAGTGTTGAAGTGATGACCTGTGTGAGAAGATCCCAAAGTGGAGCGACCATTCTCTGGTCCTCAGTTTCCAGAACATAAGGTCAGTCATCTGTGGGTGACAGGGCAGTGGGTGGAATACTGTGTGTGACAATAGGGATGGTGTATTTAGCAATCATGCATAGTGATCTGGACTACAGATCACACAGACCCCTGTGGACCCTGTATAGGAAAGAGAAGAGCAAAGAAATGAGCAATCATCTCCAAGAAATGTGCTTGGCACACACTCACACAGTAGGAATTCTTGGTCTGGAATCTGTTGTCTGCAGCTTAAACAAACAAACAATAATTTTTTATAATATATTTGCAATATTAAATATTAAAAAAAAACCTACTTGAACTTGAACTAAAGCAGGTTTGCATGAAAGGCATATGATAATACAACTCAACAAAAACAGTACAGAACGCATAGCGCCTCATGCTGAACATAATGCAATTTGAATTTCGTGTTTTCTTAGCACTGGAAAAGCACCAAGTCGCACAGTACATTATTTCACACAACATAGTCCTATATTACAAACGCATGTCTATGATCAAATCTGCTTTGCACACACAAACTAATTGTTCCAACACCCGTAAAGACATCCCTTATTGTAGATACCTGCATTTATTTTCCAGTGTAGCTTCTAGAGTTAACCGGAATTAAATCACATTCCTACGACAAAAAAAAAAAGTGCTTCCCTATTTGAAGACTTGACTGATCATTACAAGGGCTCCTTTTTGGCAAGAAAGCGAGCGCATTGAAATAAGAACCATTCCAAGGTTATCGCATGAACAAGTTACTGAAATCAACCCCAATCATGGAACACGTGATCTCTAAATTAAAAGTATAATTAATAGTATAACATTTTAACCATCCACGCGCCCGTTCTTCATTAAGAATCCAATAAGACAGGTTTCCCTGCTTGTAATGGCTTTTAAGACGACAGTGACTATGACGCCGGACTCTGGAAACCCTTTCCCCGAGAGGCTCACGTTCATATCTGACATTGCATCCTTCCTAAAACCTTGCTGCGAATAAAGAGAGCGCGCACCTAAATTACTGCCTGCGGTGCATCAGCTGGCTGAAAAAACATCTGTCACGCGCACACTCATCTCTACAGGCTACCAACAATTTAGTCCAGTACAGAAGCAAAGCAAATCCGAATCAAATGTAATATTTTGGAGCACTTAAGTCACTTCATGTACTGAAAAAAACCTCCAAAAAGATCAACGGTAAAGGAATTACCTGGCGATGATGGCGCTCCGGTCGCTGTTTCCAGCTGCTGTGCTGGAGGAGAGCGCGCGGAGCAAGCTAAAGCATCAGCTCTCCTCACACGCACCAAACACACTCATGCTCGCAGCTGCATGTCTCCTGTGTGGCTAATTACTGCTTCCTTTATGCTCACCAAGTCGACTGCACGACTCCCCGAGTCAGTTAACATATCTCCACATCATTTATGTGCGCAAAAATTGCTTATCCACTTTTGAACGCGATACTGTCAAAAGTAGATATTGGAGGACAAGCCTCAAATTTGGGCTACAGCAAACGTTAGTCTGTGAAATCAAGTTTCTCCTACTGTGTTGCCTTCACGCGTTAATGATCTCCAATGCTATAATGGCAATGCAAGCGCAGAAGCTAAGAGCTGCAGTTTGGTGCACAGAGAGAAGCAGCTGCAATAAGCCTCATGTCGCATGGAGCAAATAACGTGTTTGCGCCATCTGGTGTTGATTCTTCTTTCGAGGTTGTCTGTGTAAAGCACTGGTTATGTTATTGCACTTCCTAAAATGTAGCTGGCTGATATTTACAATACGTTTATTCATTTGGCAGATACTTTAATCCAAAGCGACTTACTAGTGAGGCAGAATACATTATAGTGGTAAAAGTGGTGCAAGACTGTTTTCACCAGTTGACCAGAAACAAGTGCACGCTTAGAAATAAGGGTTCCTCAAGGATTCTTTGAACGATTAAGGGTTCTAGCATCCTAAATTGGTTATACTTGGAATCTTTGCTGAAAGGGAAACCATCTATTGTAGGGTTCTATATAGAACTTTTAATGGTTCCCCCAGAGGGACAAATGAGAGAACCCTTTAGGTTTAAGTGTGTAAGATAGGAAGAACAAATAAGAGAGACGCAACTAAACACCAGGGTTGGAGTAAATGCAGCTGCTACAAGCAGTCAGGCAAACTACAAGTATTGCAATCTTAATACACAATAATAGTAATACACATTAATAACAATAATAGAGTAATGTGTAACCACGAGGAAACAGATTTACCCCAGAAGGTAACCCAAACAACTATAGACAGCTGACATAGTTGCAGGTATACACATATCTTTTTTTTCTTCTAAGGATCAATTAGTTTACATTATTGAAGTCACTTGAATGTAGTCAATTTATATTTTCCTTTCTAATCATCATAAATTCACAAAGTAATTATGAAAAGTCACAGTAAATTAGTTTTTACAGGAAAAGAGAGGAAAATGAATAAATGAATACAGAATCAACAACATTTGATTTTAACATCTTTATTTGAACAAAGTTAATTCTACTGAAGCAGGGATAGAAATGCAAGTATTGTGTAATAATAGATACAGTACATGTTTTGCAAACTATTTTTAAAATCTTAAACATAGTATCAAGCGGAAGCATTCGGTATGCACGCCAAACCAGAATTGTACTTCATTTCACCCATTATACTCACTCAAATAACCTAATCATATGTTATGAATAATTACATACTAAAGTAGACAGAGGTCATCTTTAGGTCTAGATATATTGTTAAGCTAATTAGAGCAACATTATACAAAACAGATCACAGTTGCAACTTATCAGATATTAACAAACAGTCATACTTCTTCAAAAAAACTTGTCTTAGCACAACCTGAGCAGCACTGACTTATTAAAGGGCAGCAGAAAAATGAGCACAAACAGTAGTTACAATGCGAAAGGTTTAGCAGCATTTTAATTCATAGGGGAATGGCAGATATGGATTAAAGCTGCACTGTGCATTTTTTAAAAATAAAAACACGGGTTAAACTCTCTTTACATTCCGACTGCATTCAATAACGTAGATTCTCTGAGAGAAAAAAAGTGTCTGTGACTGTCCCTATAATCAAGAATTAAAATTACATTGAATGCGTTAACGAATAGTACATAGTGGCGTCCCTGCACGCCTGTCAATCATTTTGCACATGCACAGCGCTCAGTGGGTAGGAAGTGTAAACATACTAGTGATGCAGTCCAATTGTAGGATCATTTCAAACTTGCCACCTTCTTGCTTTCCATTGGCTCACGTTCCCTAGGTTTGTGAATTTGCGGGGTTAAAGTTCACTTCGCGAAAAGCAAAATTTACAGCTACCGAAAGCAAATTCCTTTTCCCGTTTCCACATCCTTTCTTATTTAAGTGGATTGGCATTTTTGTTCGTTCTGACCGCTACTGGCCTAAGCAAATAGTTAAATGTTGCACATGAAATCAATTGGTTGGTTTCTTGTTGTTATTGTGAAATATAAAAGCTTTTCCATCCCATTATGCAAATCTAAGCCATGCAACACCGACTTTACCAAAAAAGGGGGGTGGGCACGTTTAGGGTTGGATACATGTATCTCTTAGGCAGTGTGCGTGCATGGATTTGGGGGAAGGGGCTTTGGAGTGAGGACTGTAGGATTAGGGTGGATTCTTCACCAATATGTTTTTAGCTGTTAGCTAGCTTTTGATAACTTCCACTAGAACTGCACAGTGCAGCTTTGAAGATTTAAAAAATGTTTTTTAATTTAAGCAGTCCTACTTGTATATGAAATATTAAAATATTAAAATGAGCTTACGGGAAAAATATTATTTCAAATACAGAGCATTACAGTTCAGCTAGATCTTTTTTAGGTATTCTAAAACTTTTACATCTGAGCAGTGTATACTAAAAGCAAACTGATCAAAGTTACATAAAGAGATGAATACATACTGTACCATCCGCTCTTCTATTTAATCACTCATCTGTTTCAGAGAGAACAACAAAAATCAGGAATGTTTCGGTTTTAACAGATTAGTTCATTTGAATCAAATCTAAGTAAAATGTTATTTACATTTTTATAGCAACCAGAGGTGGGTTGACTAGTTAAAAACCATACTAAAATAAAGGTACTGTTACCTACTTATAAAGCATCAACTCAACTCAAGTAGCCCTACAACAACTAGAGTACAAACAGCAGGTCAAACGAGGAGTCTCCAACTGTTCAAGCAACAACTCTGATTTAGATGAGCTATTTCATTTTAAGCCATCAACCGCATTTTATTGTAACTCCACAAGTCAAAGGGCACATATTGATATTAAAACTAAGTTTCATTGGTGACATTGTTTTTGGTCTAAAGTAAAAGTTGAGATGTGACCAACAATGAAGGTGAGTAACCATATGTAACTAGGTCAAAATATATTCTTCACAAATATACTTCAGTAAAAGTAAAATGTATTGTCACGAGACTATTCGGAAAATTAGATATACTTCACATTCATGTAACTCAGTAACTGTAACTGGTTGAGGACAATCTGTGATAACTTTTATGTTGGAGGATGAGTCTTAAGAGGAAATTATTTGTTTGGTCATGGCGCCCTCTGTAGTACAAAACTGAAACAGAACATTTCATGCAGGTGTTCTTTCCTCAGGATTTGCATCGATCCTTCCTGTAAAGAGCGATTCTGCTTCTGGTAAAGCTTTCCTGAAGATCTGTACAGTCCAGTGAACATGTGCAATTTACTTGAATATGAAAATCTAAAGACAGAAAGAAAGACAGAACAAGAATTGAGTCACTCCTTAAATAAGACAATGGTAAATAACCCTTCACCCTGATGTGACATGGCTGTTATATAATATAGACAAAATAAAGTTAAAAACAAACCTCTTAAAAATTGTGTACATATGTACCGAGGCAATAATGGTGCTCTCTAAAATTACAATAAAAAGTTGAGAGAGAAAAAAACACAGCATTAAAACTACATTTAAACTATTACAGCATGCAATATTATCCCAAAGTTTTACTTTAGAGTAATCAAGAATCAAACATCTTTTATTCATTATATATACAAGTTTGGACACACTAAATTGTATTTATGAATCAAAATGTACTTTTTATAAGTAGTTTTTACAAAATTTGTTTAACACTTTTCTTGGTCAGTGCATAATTCCATATTTGCTATTTCATAGTGTTATTGTCTTCTTTAATATTCTAAAATAGTAGAAAATAGTAAAAATGAAGAAAACCCTTCTATGAGCAGGTGTGTAACTCACACAATCATAACTAAAATGATCTGATAGTTGTAGTCGTTACATGTAGGGCAGTGGTGGCTCAGTGGTTAGGGCACTGGGCTACTGATCAGAAGGTCGTGGGTTCAAGCCTCAGCTCCGCCAA
>JAOUQW010000010.1:10159328-10172797 GCA_028565825.1 Olivaichthys viedmensis | reverse complement strand
GACAATGTCCCCGGGAATATGCTCTTGTCTCAGAGTTCAGCCTTGTGAAGCTTAATGTTATTTACTTGTTTTGAAGTTCTAAGTACTTAGTATATTAAGTCATATATTATATACAGTATCTAAGTATATTTAAAAGTGGCTTGTTTTTATATTTGTATTGGTGTTACTGCTGTTTATTTGAGTTTGGGTAATTGACAATCATATCAGTAAATTTGTGTCTGCTTAATTTTTAGAGTTATATCAGGTCATATTATCAGTTATCGGAATTTTAAGCTCCTTAAAATTGGTATTTGTAGCGGTGACAATTTTTATATGTTAATAGTGGAAGCTTCAAATATTTACATGGATTTGCCACAGATATGCAGGACACAGGACTTATATTGGTGAAATGCTTACCTGATAAAATGAGCATTAGATAAAAATAAATGAGCTCTGTGTTTTCTTTCAAAGGACAATGCCGTTGGCACCTACCACTATTGCCACCTGCAACCCTTTCTTACGGATAACCCCGTTTCACTCCTGAATTTAGTATGAGTCATGACACTTCTCTTGGAAATACTGATATGTAAGATTCATATTATCATAAAGTCAACGGCACAAAGAACAGTAACACAGAATGTCATATATAAGAATAGGCTACACATGCAACACACTCCTCACACACAAAATAGAACTATAAATATAACTATATTAAAAGTAGAGACTGCCTACCTTGGGGTTGGTCACAGCCCTCTTGTTGGAGTGGAGCTAGCTGGCAACTGCAGTGCCACAGTGTTTCGGTCTGACAGCACTTGTCATTGGTTGGGGTCACTTCAGTGCCAGTTTCCTCCATCTCGCAGACTTCTATAAACATACACAGATCTATTAATTCCTAAAGCAGTTGAAAATGTTTCGATCTCTCACAGTTACTCTGACAAATGGTGAATGAATGGTTTATATAATCTTATTCTCTTTACGTGGAAAACACTTATCCAGCCATTCCTGAAGCAGCACTAGAGGGAGACATTTTAAGGCATTTGTAGAAGAAATTAAACTTGGGTTCAACCACAGTCATATGTTTTTCAGCACTTCCTACCAGTCACTGACATGAGAAGTGATAAAAAAGTCTATTTATTTGCCTTCATTTAATGACAATGAGCTATATATTTTTTCTATAACGGCTTAGGATTATGTGCAGTTACTGATTTACCAAACCACCAAATTACACCAAACTTCTTTTTTGTTCTTTGGATGCTACTAGTGTAGTCACCAATATTTGCCAATGCATCTCATCTCAAATTATCCCATTAAAGCTGTAATAATTGATGTTGGCGATCTTGCTAATTTCCGCCAGATCTAGCCACCGGAGGCATCCACCCCCTCGCTTCAGTCCCACACCCTCCATCCAAACACATGCACGTGCACAATGCAATGGTATTATGATGTAGCATCATAATCCAGAAAGTGCTAGTGTGGACATTGGTGTCATTTGGGTATGGTGTGGCAGCTTTTCCCATGTTTTTTACACATTTCACATGTTTTAAATAAATAATACCAATGCATTATAGTGACATAAATTCATTGTGCATTACAGCAAGATTGACGTCTGTAATCGAAAAATGTTGTGCGCCTACCATTGCCATGCAATAAGACAGTCAACGTAGAGAACATTAGGCACGTGAAGTGTACAGTATTTTGGCTAGCATCAGTTTGTAGCAATAAAAAGCCAGCCTGTTTAGACTCTTTTTGTATAGACCTGCCATGGATTTGGCTGACATCGCCTTTTAATTAATATAAACACAGGTAATCTAGTTATTCTGCCATGTTCCATAACTGCAAGGGTTCATTAACTTTTGCAGTTTCTGTAATTAAACGTGTGTCAAGGATTTTGGTGCTGTATGTGGCTTTGTTGTCAAGGCATTTGAGTGGTACTGATGTTTTATTACAGTTTTGTTACTGTCCATTGTTTTTTGTTTTGAAAGATTTGAGCTTGGTGTGATATTGTCTTACATAATAGAACCAGCCATGCAGATTCAGCTGCCTATAAAGTAAGAATGTATCAAAGTGTCTCGCTTATGTTTTAAAATAGGATTTAATGGCTGCTGTGTGGTCAGAAACGAGAATTTGGGTGACATACTGCGACATGATGTTGGAGCTGATGTTGTCCGACCTTGCCATATCTTTTTCAACTTTTGGTGAATTGATGCCACTGGGTGTGTGCAGGCTTTTGTTCCATGCAAACAGTTACCTTGCACCTGATTTTAGATCAATAAACTTAGCAATGCCTACACTGACTGAATATGTAGAATTAGCTGTGCAACTGCTTGGTTGCACCAGAAGTCTGCATCCACAAAGACACTTTTGTAAGCAAAACATCCGAGCAAAAAACATTCACAGCTAAACACTGTGAGACATCAAGTGTTGTTTCTTGTCTAGCTAACTATGGCTAGGCCTATCTCCTATTCCATCAAGCTAGCCCTTCCCATTTTTTGTTAATTTACAGCCTACCCTTGTACGGTTTGCCAGTACACATGCAAAATAATTGGTAGACAGGAAGGACCGCCTCCTTGCAGAGAAGTTTCCTGATTGGTTGGAATGTTTAGTTGCTGATTACAAAACCCAGGACAGGCACAGAGACATTTTTCTCAGAGCATCTATTTAAGTGATAGCTACCAGGATATAATGACAGTTGTGTATAGCCAAAGTATTTTTAAAACGATTCCAAGGTAAGGTCGATTTGTGTACTGGTACTAAAAATGAGCGAGGTACCAACGATAATTACAATTCACAGCGCCTTTAAGCAGTTACATAGTGGCCATGTTGAGTCCGTGTGCTTTAGTTAGAAAGACTGCTGGTGAGTCACATGTCTCTGGTGCTGTTTACAAAGGCACACAAACCTGAACTCAGGTCTAACGCGGTGGTAACACCAAAATTAGTTGCAGGCTATTCACTGCTGGGGCATGAGCCCTGCTGTAATGAGTTCGAATTGCCCATAAAAACGGTGGGATTAATTCATTTTCTTTACAGAACATCAGTGATCTCTATTGATCTCTACTTGTGGCTCGGGCGACTACGGTGAGGTTTAAATTAACCGTGATTAACCCTCTAATGCAAACTATTTGAACAAAAGTATCAAAATTTGTAACATTTAATACACTGAAATTATTCAAATCCCTGACACACTGGTTCATTCAAATTCAGCAGCATACGAATTTCTTTCATTTCAATTTAACAAATCACCCAACATTCTTCCAAAAGCCCCTCGTAATTTGTGACCTTAGTATTATAATTATCTGGCATTTTGGTCGAAAATAAGTTTAGCATGTAAGCTTCATCATTGGAACAGTCTTTTAGAATAAAAAATAATAATAATCCAAAGAAATCTGAAAAGAAATCAGTTACAATCAGAGTAACACTGAGCCACAACCATGAGGCAGTGAAGTAGTTGGTAGTCATTCTAGACAACCAACACACGTGCACACACACCAATGCACCTCGATATCTCTTGCTCGCTCCCACACATTGGCTGAAAAAGATGTAAAACAGCATCATGAAACCATATGGATATGGTTTCCTCATTAAAACTTCCAAACCTTTTCAAGATATTTTCCATATTTGTTTTTAAACATTCTAGATTGTTCAGTATTCTTTCATCTGTTTGGGCCCGAGACTGTCTAAAGAATAAAGAACCTTACTTTGACAATAGAATATTCAAACTTTTTCCATAACATTTTCTGAACATTTCATACTTTTACAGGCCTATAAATGAGTATCTTTAAATTTTATACTTTTCCAGACTTGTGCAAGAACACTGATATCCTGGCCAATGCAGCCCATGTTTTTGACTATAAGGCTAACAGATTTTGAACTAACAGGTGCGTAGCATAAAGTTGTTGGTGCATGGTTGCTGAGCACCAAAGGCTCTTCCAAAGAACTGGCAAGCTTATTTTCTCCTTCTCCTTAACTTACCTGAAAGGAGAAGGCTTTATCTGGCAGAGCCCTTTTTGTCTAATGTTACGATATCAACCACAGTAAAAACGTCAATCAGATGATTGCAAGCACACTGAGAGTAACACACATGCACACAAATACAGCTCTATTCCAGCAAATGTGAAATCCAGCATATCATGAAAGATCAACAGGTCGTAAAGGCCTACACTTCAAAAACAGCTTTATTTAATTTTACTTAAAAAAGGATTGTATTTCGTTTTATTTAGGAAAAAGTATGCCCCCTCCCATGACTCTGACCCCTCCCTTCTCCTCTGCCGTCCATACAACCGTCCATCAAAATTGTTGTTGGCTGTTAGGTTCGTTGTTAAAAAAGTTGGAACCCCAACTGATGCAGACTATCTGGAGTGAGCAACGTGTCGTGATTGTCATGAGGCATCTATTTGTGCTTGAAAGACAACATTCACACTAACAACCCTTTGGAACAGGATATTTAACAGTATTCCTGGTCAAAACCAAGAGAATCACTCTTGTCACAAATGTTTTATTAAACAAGCAATTAATCAAACTGCTAGATGACAAAAAAAAAATGTGTTTAATCTGTTAGTCCCTCCCTCATTATTAGTGATGAGGATATGTCCCAATCTGCACTCTGCTGTGCACTTTAATAATACTACAACGCGCCTTACAGTACAGCAAACAGTGAGCAAAGTATAGTACAATACTAAATGGATTTCTAAAACCCTTTTCAGAATCATGTTGGTTACATAATTGACATTATAATGAGCAGGTAAAAATTTTTTAAAAAAATCCATAAGTTGAATACAAATGGATGCGCCTGCAAAGTCTTTCAGCCCGCAACAATGCAGCGAGCAACTTCATAAGAAATATTCAAGATAATAATGTACCGGCCTGACCCTTACAACTAACTTAACTTAACAAGTGTGACAAATTCAATAGGCACTTGAACTTTACAAAGTCCATCGCAGTCTGTGAGTGGGTGGCTGCTTTAGTAGCATGGGCATCTTCCATACAGCCCACATCACTGTCGAAGCTCTTAAAAGACACTGGACCAAAGTCAACAGTCAATACTGACGCGTGCTCCAGCTTTAAACGTAAAGCTACTGACAACTGACCATCATAAATCATAATCCTGCCATCGACACACAACAGCTCCATGTCCCGCGCCCGCAAAACAGCGGTAATGTCCAAGCCGGAGTACCACCGCACTCAATATTATATCAAAACAGTACGCCAGCATGGGAACAGAGCGGTATGCGGGTTTAGAATAAGACGCGGCCGCGTGAGTCACATGACCGGGAAATGATTTAAAACGGTAGACCCGCGCGCGCGCGCGACCTGGCTGTCTGGATATAGCACGCTCGTAATTGATTAAACGAGTCCGGCGGATCTGCATAATTAGGGAACTAAAGCAGAGCGTTTGGCCTCGCCAACCGCCAACCGCCAGGCATAAACTTCCATCTAAGCCATGTTCTCCAGGCTTTGTCAAAAAGGTCAACTTTAAGTAGCCTCCAAATCGTGCCGAATACGACAATAAGCATGTAAACAGCTGCGGGACCAAACTGTTAGTGGCCGGACGAATGTGACAAGTTACTGAGTGTAACACTGACAGATGTCGCCGAGCGGTCATACGGCATATGTCCATGCTTAAAACGCTCAAAAGTGCTTTTGGACGGCAAGAGTAATAGTTTCTTTCCACCCCCCACCCCACCCGTCCCCTAGTTGTGTGTGTGCCACCGGCTAGCGACGCCTACGCCGCGGATGACCATGTGCGCGTTTATCTGTGATAACGCACGAAACCCCGACAACTTCCACATCGCCAACTCCACTGCCGCGGAGCGACACAATAAACACGCGGCCACCTTACGCTACGCGGAGGAAGAATAACGTGTTTGTTTCCGCATTAGACAGCTTGTTATGCTATATCGCTGAGGCTACAACCTGCCGGATAAGGTGGCGTGCACCGTTTAGTTGGATGGCCGTTCTGCGCAACACGGGAGCCATCGAGGCGCAGGCACGAAACAGAAACCCGGGGTGGCAACTTTTTGTCACCCGCTGCACGCGATTTAGAGTGTGCAACTGTTTAACCATCTCAGATAATGGTTCATCATGTGCATCTCCTTGCACGGATACGCCACGGCCCCCCAATCTGCCCTGTTCCAGGCCACGATATGAGCCAGATTATCGTTGATCAAAGGAGAGTCCATCTTTTTCGGAATGGTGTGCATGGGCTTAATAAGCCTACACGCTCATGAACCGACGCTTCCCGGCGAGTGCAGCGTAAAGGCGGGCTGAACCGAGAAGCCGATGCATACAAAGACCGATCACACCATCCATCCCATCAACCTGCGTGGCGTTAAGCTCTTTTCGCTTATGTGCACAGGTTCAGAAGGAATACATTGGGCGGAGTGTGTTTTAATCTAAGACGCGTTCGCGTGTGAAAGTGCTGCGCTTTGCGGTGCTGTGCCACATCTTCCCTGAAGCAGCTTTGGCGCACAGGTCTGGTGACCCTTCCGGCTTTACGCGTCCTTCTCGTCGTATTTCTTTCGACGCGACGCCCCGTGCTACCATCTACATACGGTTCTGGCTTGAATCCGCCTAGAGATGTCGTTAGGACGTTTGAAATTGAACCAGAGAGTTGACGTGAGCGTCGGGAACAAGTGCGTTTTCCCCCGGCCGCACAGCCAGCACGCTCGGTGACGCCATTTTTTTCTGCTGAGAGCAGCCACGCTCGGCGAGGAAGCGAAGCCACTCGGGTCCGCTACGCGATGTCGGGCCCAAAGTAGAAAACAGGCGCTTAAATTGATTGTAACGACTGTCTGCGGACGGTTCTTACCTTTGTTAAAAGGCGCTACCTAGCCTCGGCCTGCACAGGGTAGAACTTTGGAGTTACGGCGGAGGATTTAGCCGACTAGATATGGAGACGGTGCTGTCGCTGTATGGCTGCTCTCTCTCTCCGGCGCTGTCTTTGTGCACTGACCGGACTCCTCCAAACGAGGCGGCTGTTGCGCAAAGGCGCAGTTTGAACACTCGCGACCGCACAAACGTGACCGCGCTCGCCGTCTCCGCTTCGGACGGACCGACAACCGAGTCCCCCAATCGGTTCAATTCAACATTTGTCTCGTTTTAAAAGCGCACATTTCTTCTAAATGTGCTCCGATTCCAGTAAGCAAAGGAAACTCTTTCCCGGCGTTTGGAGTTTAACACAGTAGAATAACTTAAACTTCGTAAAATTAACACATTCTTGTATGAATGTTTTATGTGTTGTTGTTGTTTTTTTTTACAAAGTATAAACATTTTTCTTTTTTATCAACAAACTGTATATGTTTTGATATGCGATAATACCCACCGTTTAAAGTTTCCGTTCAACTTTGTATTCAGTGTTATTCGTGAAACAAAGTTGCTGATTAGCCTAGCGATTATTAAACGTCTTTCCATGAGACAAATAATTCAGATATAAAATGTTCAAATGTAATAGTGTGTACACCTAGCACCAGGCATGAACGTACTTTTGAGCCAGACTCTCCAGTCAAAAAGGTTAACGCGTGTAACCTGCAAATCAAATGCCGAGTAAAGCAAATAACCTAAAAAGCTCAAACATAAATCAAATCAAATAAATCGGCAAGACTAAAACTGTTAGTGGCCAGACAACTGTGACAAGTTAATAAGTTCAATAGTGAAAACATTTTGCCGAGTGGTCATGCACGGGTTAGTCATACGGCATATCCATTGCTTAAGAGTGTTTATTTCCCCGTTGTTACAAGTGTATTGCATTTGAAACTGCCGACTGAACATCAGCATTTAGTTTGTCCTATTAAACTGTAGTGAATTCTGTTTTTTTTTTTTTTTTAGAAAGGCAGATGTTTGCATTTGCCCTGCACATAACTCTACATAACCTTTAGTTTATAGGTTAGACCTATGTAGAATGATGAAGACAAACTCTTTCCAATCTGGCTGCTGGAACACAGTCACAACCGAACCTTGATGAGCCCATATCTCGGGTATGATGTGGACCAGTACCTACAGCTGGGCCAACCTTTGCCCCAAAATTGAAACGCTCCACAAGCATTAGATATGGTTGATTCATTTAGACCATTTTTGGCCCAGATTCCAAGTCCCATGAAAACCTTAAATGTGGCTGCTTACAGTCGGGTCCACAGTACGCAGCTAATTAACAAATATGTTTGTGTTTGAGCAGAGAAAACACAAAAAAACATTCCAACACAGAATTGAGACATTGTTCTGGGGCATGCTTATTTAAGTAAGAAGAATGTATAGGGGTTTTAATCATTTATTAACTGTAATAACACTCCAAGATCACTCAAAGGATTAACAAAATTGCTACTTAAACTTTTTTTTTTTTTACATTTGCAAATTCAATTTGCAAAATTACAGATGTTACAAATGTTTTAATTTATGCAGGCCTAGTCTATTTATAAAGCTACCCGAATAATTATATCTCAAAGATATTCGTAAAATATGAAAAACATTTAATTACATTCCCATATTCATCCAGATTATTGTATGCCAAATACAATCTGATAAAATAAGAGCAGTCTTGTTTAGCTGGACTGAACCGCATCCTTTTTTTTTTGTAACCTCATATTAGTTAGTTGGCTATCAAAAACAAGGTCTCCTGGGTACTAGTTAGCTAATGTTACTTAAACAAAAACATGGATAGCTAGAACTAGGTTCTTGATTAGATGATCAAGTAGATGTTTATTTCAAAATGCTTGGCTAGAAGGCTTAGGAAATCTTTAACATTATATTTGATTGGTCTTCCGTTTTTTAATAAAAAAAATATGCTTTGGTGCCAATCCCGTCCCTGACAGCTTGCAAGCTATCCTGCTAAACACTCCTAGCTGCTAATGTTTGCCAGACCATTTCATGAGGAGTAAAAAGCAGCGTCAATATGTGCTGTCACACTTGGCAAAGCTCAAATTTATATCTTGAATAAGCAGGATATCACCAATATCCCACAAGCTAGCCAGCAAGCTATCAATGTTTATCCCCATCCATATCTAGCTAGCTACCTAACAGTGAAGACAATCGTCATTCTTGTGTATGATCTGGCCAAATAACTAGCTAGCTTTCTGCGATTAAGTGATTAGTGTAATAACAGGGGTCCTTTTTTATGGTAGCTAGTCATACTGCTGGGTGTATAGTGTCAACGGGACCATTAGTTCCACAATGCACTAGTTCCACAACAAAGTGACCACTGAATCTTTGGGATTTTCCAAAACACTTTTTTTTTTTGTTTTCTAAAATGGTAATGTCAGGTAACGTAATAGTACAGATTACACTTTTGAAGCGCATACATTAAGGGAACTAAATGGTGTAGAAATGTAAGCTGTGACCCATGGGCTACTTTGATATTTCTCTTTCAGGTAAGTGCTAACATAGATGATTGCCATTGCAATGTTAATGTAATTAATATACACTTATTCACGGGATGGTGCCTTGCGATGAACAGGCATCTTGTCCAGGGTGTATTCCTGCTTTGTGCTCAGAGTCCCCAGTATGCAATATCTCCTCTACAGAGTATTCAGAAGGCTGATACCCACCTGGTTCATAACCTCCCAAAGTTTTCTCATGTGAACCCCCTATTGAGGTCACTCCACTGACTTCCTGTTGCAGCAAGAACCAAATTCAAAACTCGTCTTTGCATTCAAGGCGTCAAAAGGTTCTGCACCTCATTATCTACACACCCTGGTTCAAAACTACTCACCTGCACGCCAAATCAGGTCTTCAACTTCAGGACGCCTGGGAGGTCCTTCTCTAAGGTATAAACATGCTCACAGCACAAGATCTCACTGCTTCAGTGTCCTAGCTCCTCTGTGGTGAAACGAGCTTCCTCCTCCACTCCGAACCACCCCATGTCTCCATTCCTTTTGCAAAGGTCTAAAGACTTTCCTCTTCCGACAGTATCTAGGGTAACACCTTATTTTCTCTGCACTTACCTTGCCTTGATTGCCTTTTGTATTACTTCTTATAATACTTCTAACATCTAATTTATTTGTATTTTTTTTATGCACTTAGGTTTGAAATTGTCTTTTTGTTACCACCTTGACCATTCTAGCACTTATACCGACTAGCATTGGTCTCTTGTCTTTCAGGTTATGAATCCTTGCATATTTTGCATGTTTTTTAACATGCCCAACCATGCCCACTAAACACATCTCCAAAAATCTATGATGGCCAGTGGAGTTTATCTACATTTGTTAGGTCGCTAGCGAATCTTCCATCTGCTAGCTGTCATTCACACAACCCTATCAAATTAAATCTACAGAACATTTACGGGCAAAACACTAAGAAACACAATGTTTACTGCAAAATCTAAGGCACAACAATGTCTGATATATGGTTTTTATAGCTTTTGTTAGCACACACTGGTCAGTTAGCACCAAGGCTTCATTAGCTCAGCTCATCCTTACCAGCGTTAGCTAACATAGCTAGCTAGCTTACAGGCCCAGTAAGCTTAGTTACCACAACTCACTTAATTATCTTTCTTTGTCATCAATAAGGCCTTTGTTAGCTTCATCATTGGAGGTAGCTAACCTAGCTAATTAACCTACATGTACCAAAACAACCCCATATTACACAAGTTGTGGTAACCACGCCGCTGGTTTATCAAAAATTATTGCTTTAGAATAGAATAGAATAGAATGCTCCTTTATTGTCACATATACATATACAAGTACAGTACAGTGAAATTGTTTCTGAAATTGTTTCTTTATTTCGGTAGCTGACTAAATAATGAGTGGTATCAACTGATTCTTTACTTAAAGGCAGCCAAACATTTTACCAGTTTATAACATTACTGATCGCATGTTTAAGAGGAGTGAATGTCTATAACAAGACTGACAGAGGGACATGTCAACCAAGGAGCCTATCACAGACCGCAGGTTTTTCAAAAAGTTTTTTCTCAGGCATTTGCTTTGATCACTCTAAGTATTTTGCATAGTTTCCCCCATATATTAACATGTTAATTGTAAGAGTCAGAAAATAAAAATATGAACTCTTTCACCTTTTATTTGTTATCAAAGTTGAAAGAAGTATACTATTTTCATAACTGGAACCTCTGCAGAACCCAATCTGAAAAGGCAGTCAAAATTGTGACCATTCATAAAATCTAAGCAGTACCTGTTAAAAAATCTCAAGTTCTGGGCTCTCAGATTGCTTGGAGCAAACGCCCCACATTGTCTAAAAGGCAGAAGAAATCAATCACGCCACTTTGAAAGAACACTGAGATTAAAGATCACAAGGCTATATGAATACAGAACAATTAAGAATGTCTTCCCGTAAAATTGCAACAATTAAACTCTGTTAAATAACATTCATTGTAAGTAACAGCCAACGGAGCGTTAGATGCAACATTCTGAGAATCTGTGCCAGTTTAAAAACATTGTATAGGACTTTTGTTAACCCTCCATACCTTCTTCTACAAATTCCTTTTTTTTTTTTTGTCTGAAAATAAAAAAAATTATTGTACTCTATTCTTATATTTAACTGAGCATTGTACATGTTGATTGTCTCTACTGATCACAGTTAAAATGGATTCTAACCATCATCAGTCTTGTTTTTCTCGGTGAGGTAGTGGGAAGTTTGTTTGGGCTCTCTTGTGGGAAATGAAGGTGTTGCAGCTGGCAGCAAAACTGTATTCCAGCGAGTGGAGCTCATGGAGTAAGTTGACTGGCTTTGTGCCTTTCTCCATAAGCATATGCATCTCCTGCAGCTTCTCTCTGTGGTGTGCACAACAGTCTTGGTGCACATTTTTCTTCGAACAAATGTTCTTTCCACACAACCGATGGTAGACACTCACATTCTCAAAAGCCTTATCTGCAGACTCACCTTTTGTCTTTGAGGTTTTTGTGTTTTTTTCATAAATGTTTTCTAACATGCAGAGCTTATGGGCAACGGTCATGTGTCTCCTGAGCAGCACTTTCAAGCTGAACTTGCACACTTGAACAGGGAGCAGAAATCCAGGTGATGGTGCCTTCAACTTCCTTTCCCTCTCTCTGCTGTAAATGTGCTATGTCTTGGGAGGATGGAGCCTCTTTAACAGGATTTGAATTGGGCTGTTTGAGAGATTCGGTTAAAGTCTGAGTTGAGAGGGCTTGGTCAAGCCATGTGCCAAAGCCACATGTGGTGCCGAGAAGCACCTAATCAAAGTTACAATGAACATTAGCCTTCTTGGTAAAGGATTCCCTCCATGCACAATACCTCTCACCAGCAGATGACAGTGGTCCCTCACAGGCGTTCGCATTTTCCCTATTTTCACATCCAGGCTTTTTTTGACTTTGTTTGTAGAAGCTCTGATGTTATGGTCAATGCACATGTGTCTCCCAAGAGTTAGTTGAGAAATGAACATCTTCTTACACGCTGCAGCAAACACATGACATCTTCTTCTTCTTTTCTCGTTGTCCAAGCTTAACACCCGCATTCCTCCTGGGAGGATGACCATGGTTTACAGGGATCTGACCCAGCATTCCATTCTAAATCATTTTTTGGTTGTGTACAGTTTAATAACCTTATACTTCATATTTGAGAGAGCACCACCTTATCATTTTCTCTCTCAGTCTTGCCTCAAAGCCCCTTGCCTCTTGGGAACTGGGACCTGCATTATGAGGTATAGTATCCATCTCTTCTTCATTATGTGGCTTTGTGAGTTTAGCCTGATCTGTACCTAGATATAACTAGAGCAACATACATTAATTAATGTGCATCAGAAGTCTTAAGATCTGCCAATCTAACAAAAATACTAAAATAATGTTTCCTTAATGATAGAGGCTCAAAACTGAAATACTGAAAAATAATTAGATTAAGAGAGAATCGTAATCAAAGAATACTCAATGATTTCCAGTCATAGTGGTATACTGTGGCTGTGGACGTAGGGATGGGTCTCCATGTTCAGTAGAATGCACTAAAAAGTGAAGAAAAGTCCCATTCTTTGGAGTATTTTTAATGCAATCAACCACTTAGATAGAAAACACATAACTACTTTATTTGGCTTACTGTTATTGTCCATAATAATATTAGAAAATTACTATTCCCAACATACAGACAGTAACCAAAATAGTGGATAATAAAAGCTAAACCTCTCATAAACATGTCCCAATCAAGCATCTTAGTAACAAAATATATAAAACATAATATATACAATCATATACCATTTAAGGTAATAACACCTTCCCAATGTTGTGTTTTAAGGCTGTAGAGTGGGCTGGGAGCAACAGTACTCTCTCTCAGTCTGACTATATTTGCTATTGCTCATGAACCTCAAAACTGCTTTCCTCTATCTTAAGCTAAAGTCACAACTACAAAAGTGAGTACATAATAATTTCCTCACACTATTTCTGATATATGAACCGCTGATATTACGTGCCATGCCTGCACTGTCTCAGTCTGGCTGTGTAGGTCAGCCAAGATTTACATTTATTTACATTTATTCATTTGGCAGACGCTTTTATCCAAAGCAACTTAGAAGATCCACTTTTCCAAGTTGATAATTTCCTCTCCTA
>JAOUQW010000010.1:10118152-10159228 GCA_028565825.1 Olivaichthys viedmensis | reverse complement strand
AGAAATATGATTATTTCATGGAATTATTTTTTTTTTATAAAACATTGTTCACAAATATGACAAGTGCAAATGTTCTGATCATTGGGTGTGTTGTCACAATTAAACAAACAAAAACAAAAACAAATAATAATCTGAGTGGAAAAAAAAATAGATTTTTAATTCGCGCATATTGAATGATCATCATTTGCATATTTTGATCAAATCTTGTTGTTGTTTTTTAATAAAATGTAACAAAATATAAAAAGAAAAAATAATAAATTCTTGCACTGATGAATACTTTCAACAGGTTAGGTTTCGTTGTGACATGAGAAAATGAAACCATACGCTTTTAATGGTGTTGATAACTGGCTTTAATAGGATTTTTCTTACATTTTCCAACAACTTCATACACAAGTTGGGGCATTCCTGGTCGAAGCGAAGTTGACGTATGACGTCATCAACAAGCGACAAGAAAAATTACTCAGGCGCGGCCACGCCCCTACGTTACGTGTGCGCGTGCGTAAAGTGAAGAGTCCTTGGCTGCGCTGGCTGCTGTAGGTGAACCGCTCTGTTTCGGGCCACTGTCAAAATGCAGACCTGGAACCAGCTTTATCGTACCCTTGCAACGGTAACTATCGTACATGCGAACTTAATAAGTGTATATGCAGTGGTCTATGGACAGACGTGAGGCAAAAAATAATGCTTTGTCATCGTTTCGTCGCTCAAATTGTCTCCCGTCAAGGCCCAGTTAGCTAGCATAGCTAGCATAGCTAGCACACTTTACTTCACATTTACTTCACTCCTCGCCAAACCAACGAAAGTAAGATGTGTGATTGCACATGGCGAACAAAACTGCTTCCTTTCGCGCTTGCCCAAACTTGTGTGTTAAATTGTGAGGTAACTTGGTTAGCTACATTTAACTAGCACATAGCCTGAAAGCTAGCTCCTTCATGCCAACAGGGTCAAGCAGCCTTTTCTATCTTAATGTCGCTTATCCGTTAATATTGAGCTCCGGTATACAGACTGCTTAGTTGTAGGTGGATTCGCGTTAATGATGTTATACTAGCTAGCAGCATTCAGATTCCCCAAAAACACTGCCACTAACTTGTGTACGTGTCGAAATGCTTCTTTCTTTTCTTCCCCAGCATCCTTTTTCTGTTTACTTTGTTTTACTGCAATTTCGTTTATCTTTTTTTTTCAGTTGTTTGGTGTAGTTTTGTTGTGTATTGCAAGTTAACAAAGAATTGTGTCTTCCTGATTTCTTATTAGATGGCTATGTTTAATGGCTCCTTGAGCATCACATGTCTGTTGTGGATTAGTCCTGGATTAATTAATCTTTGTTTGGATTTTTATTTTTATTTTTTCCATACAGCGAAGTCAACACCTGCCCTGCAAATTGCATGGAGTCACAGCATTATCTGTGAGAACGTATGCTGACAAAGCAGCAAGTAAGTTAGATGATCAGTGCTACCGTATCAGTAAACCTTCATGATCATTTACCTTTACTGAATGGCACTAATGTCAGCTGATGTACTGACATGGGCACTGCTCTCTTCTAGTCGATGCTGATGTCACGGTGGTGGGCTCTGGACCTGGAGGGTATGTCGCTGCTATCAAAGCTGCACAGCTTGGTTTCAAGGTAACAGCCCCAGTGTTCTTGACAATGGACAGAGAGTCCTTTTTTTTTCTTTTTCTTCAATGACTAACATCACTTCCTCTTGCAGACCGTGTGTGTGGAAAAGAATGCCACCCTTGGGGGCACCTGCTTAAATGTGGGCTGCATCCCATCAAAGGTATTTCATACTTTTCTAGCAGGCTAACTGGGGTCATCGTAGACCAACCTATCAAACATTTCTGTATTTACATTTTTTTACTCGGATTAATTTGCTGACATTTGTATTGTATTTTTAAGGCCCTGTTAAACAACTCTCATCTGTATCACCTGGCACATGGAAAGGACTTTGAAAGCAGAGGTATCGAAAGTAAGTACAAGTATATAGGGATGCACCGATCCCACTTTTTCCATTTCGAATACAATACCGATATCGGAGCTCTGGGTATCGTATCGGCTGGTACTGAGGATGACTGGGGACATCCTCTGAGTAACCTAGCCGAATCTCTGCATGCTTCTTTTGCCAAGTTATGCACGTGTTCACGTGTGAGATCTGAGTCGTGTCAGTCGACGTAACATGCATTTATAGCGTAAAATACAGCGGTGGATTAGATCAGACAATATATCCTATCTGATCTAATGCTGATTCAGTGTTTCAGGCCAGTATCGCCCCAATACCGATATTCAGTATCGGATTGGTACATTCTTACAAGAATAGGGTAACTGCCATGTCATCTCTCTAACCAACATAGCAAATGGAACGAAAAAATTCAATGTAATATGGTATTGCTTCAACAGTGTTTGTCAGTCTTTTTATTATGATGAACCCCCAAACTAATGACTAAATGCACCTGGGTGCAGTTGTGGTTATCAATAGTTGGTAGATAGTTGGTCCCTAATGTCTCAAAGTACTTTGCTAACCACTTGGTATGTACTATCATCCCTCTAAAAAATTATAATTTTTTTCGTTCACAGCTGTATGTGCACTGTGATAAATGTTAAGTATTGTTTGTTAATGAATATACCCCCCACTCCAGTGCTATTGATAGTTATACACACACAGTACAAATCTATTGGGACCATCTAACTGTTGGGTAAATGTAATGTACATGCCATGGTTGTACCCTGAAGACATAATTATATGCTGAGATTGATATTGGGATGTGTTACATCTGAACTGAGCATTTCAATATGAGGAATGTAAGAAATGAATACTTTCCTTATCAAATAAATGATCAGTAAAATAATTTTTAAAAAGTTTTCTAACCATTTTTAAGTTGTGGTCTATCTCAAATCAAACTCTTTTTAAAAAAAAATTTAGTCCAAGGGATTTCACTGAACTTGGAGAAGATGATGGCGCAGAAGAGTGGTGCCGTCAAAGCCTTGACAGGAGGCATTGCACACTTATTTAAACAAAATAAGGCAAGTTTGTAACCATAAAAAAAGGGCATAAATTGAGAGCACAAGCACAATAAGCTGTTATTTACTACTGTGGTGATATCTTCACCTTCAATTCTTCTAGGTTACTCATGTCAGTGGGTTTGGAACGATAACTGGGAAAAATCAGGTCACTGCAAAGACGGCTGATGGCGGTGAGCAAGTCATTAACACCAAAAACATCCTCATCGCTACAGGATCAGAGGTCACCCCATTCCCAGGCATTGAGGTGCATCTTCACACATTTACTAAAGCTTCATGCACCAAATTTACTGTCTTTTTAATAGTTACAGATCATTTTCACAAGTTTCTAACCCTCAGTGTAGTCAAACGAATAAACACACAATATTAACATTAAATGAGACATTTTGCTTTCAAAAGTCACCTTACTTTGGCTTCAACTTGTAACTTTCCATCTGTGTTGACAGATCGATGAGGACACTATAGTCTCCTCTACAGGGGCTCTGTCCCTTAAGAAGGTTCCAGAGGAGCTGATTGTTATTGGAGCTGGAGTCATTGGAGTGGAGCTGGTGAGTAAGTAGGACACGTGAATGTGTGCAGGTGGAAGTAAAGGCTTCATATCCATCATGGACTTTTAAGGAATACTTAAAGGAATACATTCTTACATTTATTTTATTTTTTAAATATCTTTCAGGGCTCAGTGTGGCAGAGGCTGGGCTCCAAAGTGACCGCAGTGGAATTCTTGAGCCATGTAGGTGGGTTGGGCATCGATATGGAGATCTCCAAGAATTTCCAACGCATTCTCCAGAAACAGGGTGTGAAGTTCAAGCTGGGTACCAAAGTCATGGGTGCCACCAGAAGGCCTGATGGCAAGATCGACGTGGCGTAAGTTTAAAGTTCACTGTTTTTCGTAAAGTCTCTTTTACAGTGGTCTTCGTCAGAAAGTAGTTAGTGTGTCTTATGTCAAAGCGGTTATGGTTCAGTAATGATTCCTCGGTTGTTTTATTTCTTAAAAAACATCTGGGTTCTGGTGTATCTGATCATACCTGGGTGAAGCATAATATTGACTCTGAGACCCATGAGGTCCACGATACTGTGCGCAACCTTTTAAAATTATCCGTATTTACCTAAAATGTTTCATTTGCTTCCTTGTTATGTAAACGTCAAATTACAACAACTTTTCTTATAAACTGTTCATTAGCCTCCATTGTGATGTGTGTGTAGAGTTTTTTCAGCATGCTCTGATTTATTTAGCAGTTTCTCTAGTTGATCTGGTTTTGAAGTCTGTGTGAATAATGGTGAGACGTTGTCGATCTGATATTCACTGGGTTCTTAATAAAACACAAAAGAATAATGTTTTTGGAGCAGTCATGGCAGTGGTTTGTGTTTGCAGAGTGGAGGCTTCTGCTGGAGGCAAGAACGAGACGCTCACGTGCGATGTGTTGCTGGTGTGTATCGGCCGTCGCCCTTACACAAAGGACATCGGTCTTGAGAACGTTGGTATTGAGCTGGACAACCGCGGCAGGATCCCCGTCAACAACCGTTTCCAGACCAAAGTGCCCAGGTACTACACAGATTTAAGGGGCAGTGAAATCGCTGCATTGTGACTAAAACAACATTGACGGTGATAAAACATTCAGAATAATGCATGAAATGTAAGTTACTGGATTTTGCAGTCAGAAGCTAATAATAGGTAGCTAAAATTTTATTAATAATAATTAAAATTCCCTAAAGCAATTATTTATTAAAGAACACTGCCCAGCCTTACGGGGGCCGGATCTAAGGTCTACTGTTGTGTAACATTTCACTTTAGCCAATAAATTTTTTTTGTAATTTAAAGTCAATTTACAGCCATCACTGGTCCTTAGTCGTAGAAACTAACATTTAACAAATTTTATCGCGATGTGAAACATGTTGGATTTTTTTAAATTTGCTGTCACTACAACCGTCTGGTTTAAATGATTTGATATGCTTTAGCCTGTTTCTATACATTAGCGTTATTTATGTTTTCCATAATGGGTACATGAGTATACCTTTCCCTTTTATTTTGATTTATTTTGTACCCTAACTACTCTGCCACTAAGACATTTGATAATGGTATATAATCTTAAGCGGTTGTCATTGGCTAATTGGACTAATTATGTAATGATTAACTAGTGCTGTCACTAATTGTGGATTAATGGTCAAAAGTGTTTTTTCTGTGCTATTTTGTCATGCACGGATGATGGTCTAGTTGACCGAAAACATTTTGCACTATTCGCTTTCACTTTCAAGGTCCTATTTAAATACATTTCTTTTTTTTTATCTATAAAACTTGAATTTTATTCATTTTCTGGAGTGCACGTTTTTGCTAGTGATTTGATGAACAAATGTAATCAGTCCTCTGATTAGGCCATGTTGTTATGCAATGTCTGCGCTTTTCTTAACGCAGTATTTATGCCATTGGTGATGTGGTGGCTGGTCCCATGTTGGCACACAAAGCAGAGGATGAAGGCATAATCTGTGTTGAGGGAATGGCAGGAGGAGCTGTTCACATTGACTACAATTGTGTTCCTTCTGTCATCTACACACACCCTGAGGTCGCATGGATCGGAAAGAATGAGGAGCAGCTTAAGGAAGAAGTGAGTTTCTCTCTCTTTCTCTTTTTCTCATATTCTATACACATTCTTTGTTGTGCCAACAGCCTGGTTGCATAATCTTTTCCATCAGGGTGTCCCGTACAAAATTGGCAAGTTCCCCTTCGCTGCTAACAGCAGAGCAAAGACTAATGCTGATACTGACGGCCTGGTGAAGATCCTGAGCCACAAGGAGACGGACAGAATGCTGGGAGCTCACATCCTGGGTTCGGTGAGCATCACAAAAAATGCTATCCGCCGTGGCTATTTTGGGTGTTTGTTCAATAACTCTTTGTGTGCACTTCTGCAGATGCTAATGATTTCACTGCTAAAACATAGTGCTTTATTCTGCAGGGAGCTGGTGAGATGATCAATGAGGCTGCACTAGCAATGGAATATGGAGCATCGTGTGAGGATGTTGCAAGAGTGTGCCATGCCCATCCTGTAAGTATTGCCAACAAACATGTTACATTTATACAGCTACAGTTGTCACAGCGGGCAACTCTGAGCATTTGAGTGTGTTTTTCTACCAGACTTGTTCAGATTTGTTAATGCAAACTTTCCTTTCTTTCCAGACTGTTTCAGAGGCCTTCAGGGAAGCCAACCTTGCTGCTTCTTTTGGAAAAGCTATTAATTTCTAGATCACCAGTTGCGTGTATATAATTATCTGCTTTATAACTGGTTTCAGTACATCAGTACGGCGCACATCTAAGATCCTGAGCCCTCAGTTTTCAGGAGAACACGTCATGAAAAACTACAGTATAACTGTATTATATTTAGTATGTTATTTAAATGTTCTAATAAAAGGGTTTGGGTCTTATGATGGTCTGAAAGTGTGTGAGTCCCATATGTGTGTGATGTACAGGTGTTAAGACTCCTAAACAAGGCAAGAGTCACATTACACCACAGTGATGAAGTGGAACTGTGGGCAAATGTATTTCAGGTACACACCTGGGGAATTAAGGAATCAAAAAGGTTCTTAACTATGGAAATATTTTCTGTGATAATTATTCGTAAATACAGTATGGGGAAAGTTAAAAAAAAAAAGTGTATAAATGCTGTTGAGATTTAAAATCTTAGCACTGCCAAACTGCACAGTTGGGCCCTTTTAACCCTCTTGGCTCCAGAGACGCTGTACCGTGGCTGACCCCGGGTTCTGGTTACAGGTTCCTTCCAAGCTAGGATATGCAAAGAAACTAATTTCATTGTACTGCATATGTATAATGACAATAAAGGCTGTCTTTGTAATCAGGTGATTAATAATGTGACATTTCTTCACAACAGGATTTATTCAGTTTAACCATTCTCTTAGGAATATCAGTGTCTCAGGTGTATATCCATTTGAAAATCACCCTGCTGTTCTGAAAGGGTCTCCGATTCTGTGGAACGCCAGGTAAAAGGGAACTACTGCCATCAAAGCACATTTGGGTTTTCCACCACAAACTTGCACACGTGTATGAACACAATGGGAAGCATGGCAAGCCCTTCCAGCTAGGCACCTCTGAGACGAAGGAGAAAGGAAACCCAGCTTTGTCGTACTGTTAGCATTTTAGTTCATTGTAGTCATTTATTTCTTTCTATTAAAATGATTTCAATCTTTTAAAAACATTGGTAATAGTTATTTGTGCAAATACTCAAGGAGCTGCTCTTTCTATACTGAAACAGACACTTCAGGAGAAGAAGAAACTCATCTTGAACCAGGATGCCTGCTCAGGTTAGTTCCTAGGTCCATATGTTGAACACGTACTTCCAAAGAACAGTAAGGAACATTTTCTATAATTATTTTACACATTACTATGTGTAGTGGTCTACTTCTAATTGAATGTTGCCTGCCTTTTAGTTCAGGGCTACTGGTGCTAAATCTGCAAAAAAAAAATATGTTGGTGAATAATGCCTAAATTGTATTAATTCACATTTTCTTCTTGTGTTAGTATTTACTCAACAATTTTTTTTCTTCTCATTACTAGAAAACTGTCAAATACTGTAATTGAACTTATAAGTGACTTTATCCCATGTCAGGGAATGTTTGATTTGTGCTTTTGGCCTGGTGGTGGCACTAGAGGAGTATCAGTGTGCGAACTTTCCAAAGTTTAAGCAAATTGAACAAATGGTTATGTTGGGCTACTGTAGGTCGCAATATTTTAATGTAATACTATTATTATCACTTAGGTGTAAAACATAGCTGAAGGGTTAGAACAATTTTTAATCTGGCTTTACATGTTGTCAAATATTAGTCAAGGATTTTTAAACCGGTTTAAAATTGTTTTTAGAATTTCATATGCACAGGCCACAGTAGCGAGCATTCCTGTTTCATATAAAATCAAGTCTCTACAAAACACAGAGACGCCTGCACATTGCTTTCAACCTTTTAGATCCTGTTAAAATATGTACGGTCACATGGAACAACTTTTGCTTTTTTGACTTCCCCAGTGTTTTATCATCAATCCATTATTTCAAACACATCAATGCTTTCTGAAATCCCAAGGTGTTGTCTATTTATATGAGAAGGATTAGAGTTAGCATTCTTTGTGCTTTAATGTCTTTCAATAAAACCTATTTGTTATTTGCTCATGTTAGGACTATTTAATACTCTTTATGTGTAGTCTTGGCTTTTTAAGATCCAATTAATTCAAACACTTGACTATTGGCTAAAGTGTGCTATACTGATTTTAATGAATCAGTATTTAAACTAAATATCAATATTTTAATTATATTTGTCAAATAAGCTGTATCATTATATATACATGAAAAAGACTCAATTTTTAAAACATTCAAAGCAAACTCTAAGGACATGTTTATCAGCAGTGAGACAGTTCAGACTTTTATTGATTGCATGTCAGGTTTATTTGGTTTGTTCATTTGCAGTTTGGTTCAAAATCTACAAAGAAAGTAGAATACATTTAATTTAAAAAATGAAGTAATGGGCAGAGACCTTTGCAGTCACGTGGCCAAATAGGTCAAGCTTTACATTCATTAATTTACTTTTTGGAATATGGGCATATCAAATTCCAATTTCTACTCTACTTTGCTTAACCAAAATATATGTTTATGCTTTTTTTAAAATAATATCTCGATGATTGTCATTTGTCTTAGTCCTAATGGCTTTGTTGTTAAAACAGACAGGTGCTGTATAAAGTGACTTTCTGGCTAATTTCTTGAAGTAGCTCTTTCACAGCTTTTTCCAGATCCACCAGCTGGTTAGCTTTGTCCTCCAGTGTCTTCTGATTTTCATCGTAGGATTTTTCCAAATCTGTTGGCATATGATTTCATTATTTCAACCAGATTGAGAAAGAGAAAAAATGAAAGAAGAAAGTGTAGGTGTGTTCAAGCACACATTTTATGTCAGTCAAAAGTTTTTGAACACCCTGAATGCCTTATGTTTAATCACTTTTAGGAGCACAGACAAAACAAAAAGGTATAAAACTGCAATTAAATATTGAAGAAGTGTCACTAAAGACCGAAACCTTTGTATTTATAGACTCATTAACGGGCGGGCACTCAATTGAGTGCTTTATTAAAGGCAGGTTCACCTGAATGTAAACCAGTTAGTTCTATAAATAAGGCTGATGGACAGAGCTAGTATCAACTGTAAGACAGATACATGTTGTGTGCTATAAGTTCCTAGAGTAATCAAGATCTTGGCCTTTTCAAATTAGATCTAGATTGTTTTAAATGAAATAAAGTCACACACATTTCTCAATGCACATATACCTATTCCTACTTGGATTTTCGAATTTTAGAGTATTTAAAATGAACCCATATCTTATTTAACCAAAAATGCCAAAGGGTGCTAAAAAATCTTGACTAGCAGTGGAAATTAATGTGTAAATTAATTTTTGGAAAATTCAGGAAAGAAACTATTCACTGCTAAAACTCAATTGTGTTTACCCTTTATCCATTTCTCCTATCCAGTGTAAAGGATTCCAGACAGAGAACGTACAGCAATACCTTTGAGAAGTTGTAGTTTGTTGCTAGCTTGCAGCAGCAGTTCTTTGGCTTTCTGTTGAAGCATCTCAGCTCTTTTCTTAGCATCTGCCACACCCTGAGCCTTCTGAGTGATCAGTTCCTCCACAGTACCGTACTTGTCCTTCAGCTCCATGTCCAGATCCTACACACACACACACACGTGTATAACAGATAACATATAAATACATATTGCATGATGATTTGGAATTCATTAACACATATCACCATGTGCTTATTTTCTATTGACAGTGCAATGATTTCTAAATTCACACACATTGATCTCTATTGAAATAAAATAAACCACCACTATAACTGGGTTTGCATGAATTTATTACAAGCTTATTGGAGTACACAGGGACCTTTTTGATCTGCTCTGCCAGCTCTTTCACACGGTCTGTGTCTCTTTCTGTTGTCTCAGCAGCGGTAGAGGTGCTGAGGGCTTTCTCTTTCAGTAGAGCCATGTCCCTCTCCAACTGTAGCAGCCTCTGGGTAGCATTGCTCAACTTGAACTCTGAATCTGCCGTCTCTGACTCCACCTGGCAATCATGGGAGAAGAAAAGTCAAACCCGAGCTTCCCTTGATGCCAGGATTTATAACATTATGGTCTCACAGTAAACTCTGTTTTATATTTGACTGTAATGCATTTCTATGTAAAATTGCATTTGACGTGCAATATGTTTGACATGTCTCTCATGAACGACCAAATAATACGCCTTTATTAAATAATTTCTGAAAAATCTTATCTGCACACATTTCATTTAAATGTGAAAACTCATCTATTTCCTCCTTCTGTCTTCTCTGTGCTCTCACTCTGTCACATGGAACTAAGCAGTTCTGGCTTTTTCTAGATATTATCTCTCTTTGTTTATCCCATGTCTCAGTGCACCTTCATGTCACTGCTTTAGTTTGTACAGCTTTTCTAAAGTAAAATTCAAGCATTTTTGTCAGCACTTTCAAGGAAGATAATCAGACTTTTTCCAGCACAACACGGATCCCATGGCTTTGGTACTGTATATACAGGAGAAAGGCAGTAGCTAAATATCTGACCACAAGTTAAATAATGTTAGGCCTGGAACGGCTTAAAACATTGCTTATGCTAGCTGTCAGTTTGTAATTTACATTATTTTATTTCAGCGCTCAAAAGTGATATGATGCCTTTGTAGGTTATTTGGTACAAATTATAAATGTCAATACATGATTTCTGTCCTACAGATCTTGCAATATGCTTTTGGAAAGTGTGCTCTTTAAGCACTTTAAATCCAATTTAAGTTGAAGTGGCAGCCAGCCATAATGGTGTAACGTTAGTAAACAGATAATCATTGAATACTTGTAGAAGGCACACGTCACCTCCCAATATGCTTTATTCCAGTGGTAAGATCAGATTAATTAAGCTAACTGCTAATATGTAATTCACTCAAGAAAATTAATTTAGCACTGCAGGCTCAGTGGAATATTAATTAGTCTACTTATAATGGAAATATCAAGCAGTTTGCCACATTTTTTATTTATTGTTTTAAATTAAGCACATTTCAAACATTGAAAACATTACTTTAATTTCTGAAACATTAGGCCTTCAGAAATTAAGCATTTTAATGAACTCTGTATATAGCTTCTTGGATGATTTTTACTTTCTATGCTATTCCTTTCCCTGTTAGGTCTGTTTCTGTATGATAATTGTAAGTGATGATGGTTATTTGGGTGTTGTCAGATTTTGTTCAGCAACCTAAGGCACTATATGAAGTAAACTCTTTTATTCTTATTCTTATCCTTATTAAAATGATCTAACCTTTGTTTTAACCTCATCCCATATTTGCTTCATGACAAACACTGGCTGACAGTATTACCCAGGATTAAACTTACAGACACGAGCAGATCCTGTGTTCCCTTGATGTCAGTGGTGGCCTGCTTCAAGGCCTCAGTTACAGTAGTCTGAGCTTTTCCTGCCTGGTCCAGAGCTTCCTGCACCATCTCAGCTGTGCTCTTCACATCAGATGCCTCCTTCCTGTTACAGGCAAAGGCTTTGCAGGTTACAAAATAGAGGTTACAAAACTTACTCATGTAGGCCTGATATGTGTTTCTCCTATGTTTTTCTAGAGTCAAGCCACAAGATGGTGATAGCATATCCCATATTGGTACTGCTATCATTCTACATGATCAACATAGACCTTTTGAAACGACGCTCAATACATCCGAATTTCAATCCAGGCAGACGTAATCTACATCAGAAATGGGGTAATGATGTGCTATACTAGAGTCAAAGTTCTGACCTGGCTTTGCGGGCCTGTTCCAGCAGGTTCTCAGCTCTTTGGATATCGGCAGCACTCTGGTTGAGGATGTCTGCCACGTCAGACAGGCTGGCCACGCGCTCCCGGATATCCGCTGTCAGGTTCTGCAGCTGAGCCGGCGTGGTGGGCATCTGCATCTGCAGAACCTCGTTAGCCACAGCCTCAATGCTCTCCAGATCTGCTCCTTCTTCTGAAGATGCCATCAAGCACAGCAAGGATGAGTGAGGCAAAGATTAGGATCAATCATTTAAACATTCAAAGCAGCTGGATCACAGTGTATCTGGAACTGCTTAGCTTTCTAAAGTATGCGTCTGAGATCAATGCCAGTCATTCCTTATGACAGATTTGTACACCCGCACAAGGAAAACCAACTTCTATCTACATGGTTAAGATGGTATTTATCACAGTTTGATCTGATCGGTTGGTGTTAGAAAGCTGTGAGCATACGGGTGAGAAAGTCGCGGATCTGTTTGATGAGCCTGCGCAGCTCCTCGTTGCTGTCATCCACGCGCTGCTTGGTCTCGTTGGTCTTCTGCAGCACTTCTTGAGCGTTCAGCTTGGCCTCGTCTGCTTTCACCTTCGCTTCTGACACCTGAACACATAGCAACAGCTCAATATAAACTGCTCAGTAGTAACTGATGGGATTGCTATTAGGCATTAGACAATGTTCCACTCACCATCTTGGAAAGCTTTTCCACCTCTTCCATGGCACTAGTGATATCCTGGTCAAAGTCCTTGGCTTTCTGCCAGGCATTATGGGCCAATGTGGTGAGGCCATTACATTCCTCTCCCCCACACTTTATGTTTCCTTCAGCATCCACACAGCCCAGGCCTCCACACAGGGAGTCAGCACAGGCCTCTGAGCCAGCACGACTGCCACAGGTCTGTGATCAAATCAGAGTAGAGTTAATCACTTATAGGCCTCACAAACAGTGGGACTGGATTAGTAGTAATGTTGTGTTAATGTATATTGTTGCATTAATTAACAATAATTGTGATAAAGTTCTAAAGCATGCTTATGGATCAGATATCTTTAAGCTTGCTTTCTGTTAATGTCCTGTTAATAACTGTTACTAAAAACAGAGGTATACAGTGTTAAATATAATTTATTATTGTATGGTATAATATCATACGTAGTATTAATAGAACTTCTTATTAAAAAGAAAACATAGGTACCCATTTACATACTGCTGGTTAATGCTATGACTGATAATGCTCAAACTAAAATATAAGATTCAGTGTGTGCACATATGGTGTGGTAATTACATGTAGTTTATTAGTATATAAAATATTAAATCATACATAATACATGGACTTTTTAAACAGTCTTCACATAATATAGAATATATAGTATACACATTATACTGCTAATAAAAGGTATTACCAGAGCTTGTAATGATATGGTTACCTTCTCACTAAGTTCAGATAGGTCCAGGGTCTCAAGCTGGTCAGCCAGATTGTCTAACACTTTGGTGTGCTCATCCTGCTTCCTCTGGAACTCCTCTTTAGTCTCATTCATCAGGGCCTCTGTGTCCCTACGCAGTGAGGCAGACTGCTCCACCAGGCTCTCAGGATCACTGACGGAGGCGTTCACACGAGCCTCTGCTGCTTCAGACTCCTGCAAATATCTCCTCACACTGTCTGATGCTCCTAAACACGAAGAGAAAAATGATCGGGTTGGCCAGTCCATAAAAAGACCTTATTAAACATGGATAAGTATGTTATTAGTTTTTAATAGCTGTGTTAGCTTTGTTTTTGTTTGTTTATATGAAAATGCATGCCACCAATAGACTCCAAAGGAATTTAAAACAATAATAATCATAATCTTTTTGACAGATGCAGTGTTGCTCACCTCGCACATCTGAGTTCTTCATAAACTCAACTTGGTCTTGCAGATCTTTCACGGTGCGCTGCAGTTTCTGAGCCTCTTCACTGAGTGCCTCCAGCTTGGAGTCTGTACTGTTGTTGTCAGCTGAGATCTGAGACATGAAGTCCTCCGTCTGATTCAGCTTCTCATTCATTTCAGCCATCAAGGATCTGGATTATAAAAAAGTTGTAAATCGCATTACATCACCTTTGGAACAAACACAATCTGTACAAATTATTGTGTTTTTCATTTATAAGTGAATTTCTTTAATAACGCTTTTTCACAGGACAGTGCAGTACAGCAAAGTGTGGCTACTAAATCCAGAATCCAGAACTATCCATACCCTGTATCTGTTTCCCAATGCATAACATTACCTAGAGTTCTCTAGAGGTTTTGGGATGGTGACAAGTGATGTGCATGATTAGGAAATTACTACTCAAACTCGCAAATTAATTTTATTTGGCATGAAATACAAAAAACAGGCATATAGCTCTTTTCAGTTTAAATGTGCGTGGTGCTGTTGCATGTCAACCTCACATTTGAACTACTGAACTGTTGAGCACAAGACAAAGCAAGTTTGTTGTAATGGTAGTGAGCAACCCAAACAAAGTGAAAATCTTAATGAAAACAGAGAGAATGTGGAGCGCAAAGTTTGTCAGACGACGTGTCAAAACACAAGTAGCTACTCCTTTTCTGTGTCTGAATCTCAAATGGTGTTCTATTGGGCACTACATATGTTCTACAACACCATTATGTTATTCTCTATGTAGTGAGCAAACACAGTGAATTGAAAGTCCTTTGGGATTCGGCCTTACTTAAGATGACAAATTTTACGTGGATCAGAGGTAAGAAATATAAATTCTGACTAAATATCAATGACAAGAAAACATTACTGTGGGTAAATAATTCTAAACGAATCTGAAACATAAAATTTTATGATAAAATTGTGATATTGTCTCATAAAGCCGCCAGGAAAAGTTGACAGTAGCTTGAACAGAGTTGAATAGAAGCCACTAGAACTCACAAACAAACTCTATTGTATGACATCAGAAATATTTGACACCACCTTCAGTTATTTAAATAAAACCTTAACCGCACTATGTGTGCTTTGGGTTGTGACATACGTAGCTTGCTCCAGCAGGCTCTGGATCTCAGTGAGGGGCTGAGTGGCAGGGTTCTGGGCGAGAAGCTCACGGATGGAGTTGGCACTCCTCTCTACGTTGTTGATGGTGTCCTGGTAGGGTCCTGTGATGCCACTGGATTTAATGGTGTTGACTTTCTGCACCAGCCTGTGGGTCTGGTTGGTGAGGTCCCCTATGATCACGTCCCATTCGGCAAAGCACTGGTGGCAGCGTTCACAATGTGGGAATTCACCAAAGTAACCCCGAGCACAAGTGTCACAGCGGGGGCCGGACACACCCTCCACACACATGCAGTGGCCTGTTGCTTTGTTACATTGCTGCTCAGCAGTTCCTCTGGGGTCGCAGTCACATGCTGAAAGCACACACACAAATACTCAGACGTAATGTTTACAAGACACCAATAAACATCCCATAAGCTCAATACCGTGTTTTTGTAACCCTTTTCATTCAGGGCAATGTTCGAAAAAACTACATGACACCTACATAAGCCCTTTATTTAGATTAGGATTTTATTGTCACATCACAGTTGACAACTAACATAAACCGACATAAAAATTGATCAAGGCTTATTTTAACAGGCATCAGCTGTCATAAAGACTGCTTTTGTCCATTTTAATGTCAAGATGACATAACACCAGAGAGATTTTTGTTGATGTAAGGTTGTGTAATGACACTTTCAGAACTGACTTGCATTAGAACATGACAACTGACTTGTAGCTCAGTGTACATCTGGTGACGATATGACATAGCTTGTCAAGTGAGGTAACAACAGAGTTATGTACATTTTCTCTGACCCTTAAGTAAAGTGAATGTCATATTTCTGCTTATAGGATTTTTTTATAAATACCTGCGGCAGTGCCATGACACTGTAATGACAGTTATGTATATTTTCTCTGGCCCTTCAGTAAAGTGTGTTTAATTTTACTATTCATAAGATTTTACTGAAACCTTATGACAATGTCATGACATGCTACAATTGTGTATATTTTCACTGACCTTAAATTAGAGGGAGTTCGGTTTTGATGTTTGACATGTCATGTCACTTTACCATTAGTGAAGTACACAAAGTCAACTGTCAGGACGTCCTAAAGGAAGTCAGTTCGGAAAGTGGCATAACACAACCTTATCTATGTCACTTGATTCAGGTGTTAGAATAAGCTTTTATAAATGTTGATGCCAGTTTATGTCAGTAAGAGCTTACGTAGGTGTCATGTAGCTTTATGAACAAAGTAAAGTGTCATGTTGTTTTTTAATGATCAAGTATAATTTAGTTGGCTGAGCTGAATGGCATTCCATGCGGAAAACCTTAATCTCATGAGGGTTGAAAATCTACTTGAACAAGCCAATATTTAATATTTTTGGCATTTCATCTATTATACTGTACACTAATCTCAAGCTACGCTTCAGCTATTCTGAATAGAGATACCTGAGCTTCAGATTTTGTAGGATTAATTTTGAGCCTCTGGGTTTACAGACATAGCTGATCATAGATGAGTTAAACTATACTGTGTCTACACTGGAGGTCACTTGTTAGGACGCTGAGTGAAGTGTTATGGGAAAGAAAAGGATACAGTGAATATGGGAGTGAAAGACTGTGCATTGTAACACACCAGTAAAGCGGCCTCAGAGTGTTTGGAGACAAAAGGGTCTAACTAACACACAAAAAGATGCTAGACACTAAGCAAACATACCACCAGGACCTACTTTAAACAAGCGCCTTTTGCACAACCGCTCAACCCCCAACACACACAAAGACAGAATCCTTCCAACAGAAAGGTGTTTATATTCACATCCCCCCACACAGCTTCTATCTACGAGACTTAATCTACTTGAATAGCATTCCAACCTGGAGTGCTTCACACACACATACATACCTTCTCCAAGAAAGGACTTCATCACCTTAGGGCCCTAATGTGGACAAAAGGCTGTATGAAAGTGGGGGCTTAGCTCAGGGGTTAATCCTGCTATTGTAGCGGAGGCCTCAGGCAGTGCTGAGAGGAACAACTTGCTGGAAATATGCGGTGAATGTGACCCCTGCCGTTGGAAGCTGTCTGGGACTTTTGTGTCTACGTGGGAGTGATGGTGGTCTACATGCTTGATACTCATACTAACACTCATAGACAAACACCAGCTCATACACTTTCAGTAAAACTGCAACAGGACAAACAGAATATTCACAGTCTGTGACATGAAAATTATACTGAGGTTGAAAAGAAATATCAAACTGACCCACGTAAAATGGGGTATATCAACGTTTAACACGCACGCGCACACATCCCCCCAGACACAAGCAATGAGAGTTTGTCGAGCCACAGAGAAAGAACATAGCATAGTCCAAACTACTGACTGAGCAGTTGCCTGACATAGCAAAAACCATGTTTTCACTTTTCCATACATATGTTTTCTATTTTCATGAGGATTGCAAGAAAATGGTGGAGCAAGACTTTTGTTAAAACATTCTGTTCACAAGGACTCTGAGTTTCCTCCGTGGTTAATTTCCTAAAAACACTGTAAGTTAAGCTTAAGGTCTTTCATGCATACACTATTAAAGACAGAATGCACACATACAGCACTTCTATACAGGTTAAAATGTCACAGTGTGCCAAAACTTAGAGAATCTAATTTAGTTAGCATTACCACAGTCATACAAAAGGCACATGCTACAATCCAAGCAGATAAAGTCTTCATTCCTCTGCTGATATGCATTTGGGCATATTGAGAGTAAGTCAACACACAGAGACACTCAGGAGGTAACTAGATCTTAGAGAAACATGGGATAGTGGGGGGGTGGGGGGTGAATTGCTTCCTGCTATGCCAGGCTCACTAAACAACCGGGGAGGGGGATTTCTCTCAGCAAACTGGGAGAAAACGCAAAGCCCTTCCCTGCTGAAGCCCTGCTTCCTGCGATGAGCCATTCACCCTCGGCTTGAGAAAAACTCAAGCCAAGAATGTAAACGCAGGACAAAGCTGAGAGGTCATCCTGTCTAGATATGGCTGAAATGTATGAATGTTAACAGTAAAGGCAACTGAGTAGTCAGATGTTCCATAGACTGCAAAAAATCCTTCAGTTTGGTTACTACAATCTTTGAAACTAAATTAACTTGTGCATATTATATAATATGGTATAAAAGTGACATTACTGTCTGGTCCATAGATTTACTAATCACGTCTTCATTCACTATCTTTTCCTCGATTGAATTTTACAAGACCTTTTTAAAAGTTTAAGATGAACTCCGCTCCACCACTGTCAGGGAAAAAACTTGATTTCTGCACTGCGTCACCCACCCGTGGCCCCTACAGGGAAAGCCCACTGGAACAAAGGTGCATTGTAGTGGAGAAGAGGATATTAGGAGGCTCAGAAAGATCTCCCCGAGCTCATCATGGCAAAGCACATTTGAAGCTACTCCAACAGTGCACGGAAAACCTTTCTACACTGCATTTATCACAGTTTGCATGGAGCAGATCAGCTGAGCAGTGAAATCACCAGTGTTGAACTAATTCTTACAGTGTTCATTTGAGTATAGTTTACTTCTGCAAGGTGTATAGTGTAGGGGTGGGCAATATGGCAAAAATATCATATTACTTGAAGACACTATCATGATACACAATATGTATCACGATATTTAGATTTACTAACAAAGTGCCAGCAAAACAATAGTGCCATTAGTCATTAGTCATTTAACAATGACAAGGAAGCAGTCAGTACAAAAATGGATTTTAACGTTCAATCAGCTACCTGTGATATTCTCAGAAAGGCAGATTGTGCCATAATTTATCACAATATTGATATCATATTGTCATATTCCCCAGCCCTAGTACAGTGTCAAGAAGTCAATACAACCAGACATATTAAAATGATGGTTCTTGGCTTACCGTGGCATTTGACTTCAGGGTCACCCCAGAACAGCTCTCTGCACTCCCTGCATATTCTTCCCCCAAATCCAGGCTTGCACATACACTGGCCACTTATCTGAAATGGAGTCACATAAGCATACTACTTTACAAATACAACACAACTACACTTACATCAAAACGTGAGGAAATATACATTTATGCACATATCAGCACAATCATGCACAATACATTAACATTATATATCATTATATACAAGTAGACTCACATATAACAGCATATACCCTGGCCTCTACCTAATAGCGCTTTTCCACCTGACAGTACGGTATGGCACGGCATGGTAACAAATCCGAACCCAGGACTATCCATATCCTAGTCGAGTTCCTGTGTCCGTTTCCCATCACATAACAATAGGAGGAGTTCTCTGGAGGTTGTCAGCTGGTGACTACTGATAGGCACGAATAGTAAAATTGAAATTGAACTTGAAATTCACAAACTGATTTTCTTTGACACAAAATAAAAAAATCAGGCATATAGCTTTATGTTAAATGTGCATTGCTACGTGTCTCCCACGTGTAATGTATTAAGCACCAGACATGAGTTTGTTTTAATGGCGGCGAGCAACTCAAGCAAAGCCAATGGTGCCAATACTTTAATGTTAGTCAAAGTAGAGACAATGTAAGCATTGTGAGACGATGTTAAAAAACAACAAGAGAACAAGGAGTTGCGCATTTTCTGTGGCTGAATCTCAAATGACGTTCTATCATACATGTACTACGAAGGGTCTACAATGGCATTATGTTATACCCTATGTAGTGTGCAAATACAGTGAATAGGAAGCTCCACCCATATGTCCCTGTTTGGTACGCTTGGTTCCTGGGCAAGAAGGATCACAGTACGGTTCACTTGCCAAGGGAAGTAGCGACATCATGCGGGATCACAGCTGTACAGCTGATCAAAGCGCTTTTAGTTTAATAGTTAGAGTTTATGTAAAAGGGATGTCACCTCATTGCAGGAGGAGATGGAGGAGTGATTGGGGTCACAGTCACAGGCCTCGCAGCCTCGACCACTGGCCATGTTCCAGGTGTCTAGGGCACACAGGTCACAGTGCTGTCCCACCACGTTGGGGAGGCAATGGCACTGCCCGCTGTTCTGCTCACAGTGGCATTCTCCCACAGAGGGACAGGTCTCCTGCCTAGTGCCCATGTGGTTACACACACACCCTGAGGAGAAGCAAACAATAACCAACTGAGACTGATACGAAAAACATTGGGGTGAAACAAAGAGGAATTGCACAGTAACCTATGATTAGATGCATATGCATTTATAAGAGTCAGGGTTAAATTGTTAGGAAAATTGAATAACAATCTTTAGGCTTACTTCTGCAGTTCTGTGTAAGGGCGTCACCATAATAACCCAGCTTGCAGCGGCTGCAGCTCTCGTCCTCGGTGTGGTACAGGCATTTGAGGCAGACACCTGTGCGTGCATCGCAGGACCCCGGGTCCATCATGTCAATGTTGTTATTGCACTGGCAGGGACGACACTCTCCACCAGCCTCATGGGGGTTTCCATAGTAGCCTGGTGCACACTCGTCACACCTCGCACCTAGATGAAGCAAAGCGAATGAGAGATTGTAAAATAATACTCAGAGGAACACTCCATTAACTGTGTTAGCCACTTTTAGATGACGAAAATGTTCTTCAGCATGCTGTACCCTATAAGTATGTTAAACATAGGGTTTCTGATTGAGACAGGCTCCAGGGTTAGCTATGACATAAGACATGTTTCATTGATTTGTGTGTTGCTAGTTACCTTTATAGCCCTGGTTGCATACACAGAACACCTGGTGTGAGTCATGGCTCTTATAGCACGCCCCAGCAAACTGCCGGCTGCTGCCCGGGCCATCTGGACACATGCAGGAGCGGCAGTGGTCTCCAGTTCCCAGGACAGGGTCACCATAATAACCATTAAAACACCTGTACAAATAGGCAAGATTCAACAATACGTTCATAATACAAGATCAGATCGAGCTTACATTGAGTATATTAACATTTATATGTATACTGGACAAACAATAAGTATGCCATGATGAGCTGACAATAAACTTACAAAAGACTGTGAGATTATTCTCGATGTGGCTTTAAGGTAGGGTCAATACATATGATGAATGTATAAAATTGTGTTACTGTTCAAATACGTATAGACTACACTGAATTACTGCATAATGAGTTCCTAACCTCTCACAGCTGTGGCCAATGGTGTGGTCCCTGCAGTCTAAGCACTGCCCCGTGTGGGGGTCACACTGCTCCGCATGGCCGTTACAGGTGCAGGGGCGGCAGCTTGGGAAGCCCCAGTGTCCAGGAAGACAACGATCACACTGACGTCCGTACGCTCCGGGAATACATTCACACTGACCAGTGGCCTCATGGCAGAATGCATGCACTGAACCCTGCGGATCGCACTCACAGGCTGGTGAAATAATGAGAGAACAGAAAATATTTATCGAATTGTATTTATTAGAGAAGGGTTCTGCAACAAATTAAAATTAAACTTACGTCTGCAGCCTTGAGGTCCAAAGAGGAAGGTAGCAGGGGCACACTTGTCACAGTTTCTGCCCACCACATTTGGCCGACATTGGCACTGCCCACCACTTGGGTCACACACCGTACTGAGAGAACCCTGAGGGTCACACTCACAGGCTGTGTGTGAGAGAGAAAAAGATAAAAAATAACAAAATTCCCATCCAATACATAATGCAACCTTCAGATTTCCAGGATTGAGTTCAGAAGGATATATTTAGCAAATGGATATAATATTATAATGTAGAAATTCATGTGACTTTGCAAGTTTTCATAAATGTTTTGTTTTATAAAATATGCTCATTATGTTAAGACCAAAATAGTTGAATGCCCAACCACACTAAATCAATTAGTAAATCTGAAGTCATAAGTCTGTCTGTGGTCACACTTGAGAGAGCCTCTCCTTTCTTTCTATTTGACAACCTGATAAAAGGGAGCTTTTTACCATCTTATGCATACCACAAAACTCCTCAACAATTCGTCATGTTGACATGAGAACAAAGAGTTAACAGCACTTGGTGCATTCCTCAGGATAGACCACTTCACAAGAAAGAAGATATACAATGTCCATTCTGTTTTCTGCATTGCAAGTTGGAGCATGTTGGAGTGACTTAAAAGTGCGATGCAGCCCAGGCCCATATCAGATGTGTAACTGATAAAGCACTAACTAAATAACACATATTAGCAAGTGCATTTGCCCTACAGTTCTGCAAAAATGCCAAACAGCCCATTGTTGAGTGCAACAGGGACAGTCATGGGTGATGGTGTGGTTTATAGCACTTCAACCTTTTAACATCCCTACATCTACATCTCAATGCTCAGTGTCTTGGTGATGTAATTTCACTAAAATGTATAAACAGACTACTGATTCATTGAACTATCACCAAGCTTAAATAATTAGACCTATGCCCCTGCCAAACAATACATCACATAATATAAAAAGATACCTTTTCCAGTTTTATATCCTCTTCCCGCAATCTTTGTGATTATCATATCCTTTGGGAATATTATTCCCAAATATAATATATATAACTCCCAATATAATTTGCACAATAATTAAATATTCCTATGGAATTAAGTATTTTTTATATGAAAACTTGTTAATACTCAATGCATAAGGAATTGTAGGACACATATGTTAATATACATGTTTAGTGTAAAAAGAAAAAAAGAAAAAAACGTGTCGGATAGCTTCAAGGTTAATTCTATCACCAGAAACACAAACCTGTAATAACAGCAATGAATGCAGTTTCCTGTCTAGGACACTTGTCTGTTACTTTACTTGACAGCAAATGAAATGCTGAGAAAGTTTCACTCAGGAAGCGCATGAGGCCCTATAATCAGGCCTGAGGCACACATACACAAGCTGCGACATGCAGAGAGAGCAGCAGGGAGCAATAGAGATGAGCGACATGGGAGAGAGAATGGAGACTGAATGAAGGCGTATAACTGACATGCCTTATAAAAGTGCAAGACCTTAGGCTTTGGGATGACTCAATTCATCGGGAAGGGGACGTGAGCGTATGTGTGTGTCTGTCAATTTGTACCTTTAGCTCCCTGGTGCAATAGAGCAGACACACTGAAGATGTAGTTGTTGCAGATGTCAGGCATGGGGGTCTTCACCACGGCCTGGCTGTTCTCTAAGCAGCGGTAGCGCTGGAAGGTGTCCCATGCACTGTTGGTCACCACATTACCTCCCTCTGATCCAGAACCAGAAAAGATTTCCAGATTCTTACAGTGTGGCATCAACACAAGCTGAAAAACACAGAGCAAAACTATGAAGAGTGCTTGCTGTGAAAACTGTGGCAATCAATGACATAGGGCCAACTTCCTATTTCACATGTAGTAAGACTATGTAAAGAATGAGACTCTGGCCTTTACACCCAATGTAGCGTGCAGTTTTATTCACAAATCATTTTGGGTTCAGCTTAGATTAGATTAGATAGAAAATGTACCGAGTCAATGAGTGTGTATGGGGACTGGATGTCACTGCTGGTGGAGTACCGAGGAAGACTCAAGCGCACAGTGTAGTTCAGGCCCTCCTCAAAACACACCGGCCTGGGCAACACCACATATCTGAGAGGACACAGAGTGATTGATACTAAGTCGCAGCATGGATTTATTTTGTCAGAACACAAAAAAACTTTCTTAATCTCTTTCATTCTAACAGGCACCAGTGGACAGAGATATAATGTAGGCAAGATACAAATGGCCTGAACCTATGATCACACTCGCACACTCACACACACATACACACACCTGGAGCCAGGGTGTAGGGACACCATTTGGTTGTCATCATCTGGCATGGTGTTGGCACAGCGGCTGTCAGCAGTGATGACCCGAGGCCTGATGACAGTCATCAGTACTTCCTCCCACTGCTCTGGAAGCTACACACACAAACACACAATGATAGGAAGAATGGAAACACATACTGTATGACATAACACTGATACAGGCGTCATGTTGTGCTAAGAATAACACAATCCTCTTTCAGAACACTGCCACATTGGCTTTGTGGTACACAGAGTGAAAAATGCTGTAAAAACTTCATACTACCAAAACAAAAAGATGCAGAAGTATGCTGGAACTAACCTGGGGTTCATAGCGAATAAGGACATCATACTCCATGGAAAAGGGGATGTTGTCGATGCTGAATTCCAAATAAGCTCCTTCTGGAACGTTCACAAAGCCAGTACCAGTCCAGGTTGGAGTGTGGTCCTGAGGATGTGATCTCTGCACAACTGTCACACCCTAGAGAAAGAGAGATTTCAGATATATTCAGATTCAGATATATAAACACCACCCTAAATAGATATAAACTGGATGCAGGAGACCTACAGGTCCAAACTTAGCATCCTCGGCCTCATAAACGTAGTGGTCCAGAGCAATAAAGTAAAAACCGGACTCCACTTGGTCACAGCGTCTGCCAGACATGTGCTCCCGACACTGACAAAACCCTGTCTCTGGAGAACAACTGAGGAACACACAAAGCATCAACATGATCTTCATCAGTCTTATAAATCTGGAATCCAATATCTGGCATATGTACATACATAATCACATGGTTCAGAGGTTAAAATGTATGCACTTGTGCTCAAGATTATGAACAATTCAACTTGGAATTATTTTAAATTATTTTTCATTTAAATTAGTGTTGAATGTGGAATAGCCATGGAAATGAATGTGGATGCACGAAACACAATCACTTTATTTTTATGACATATACTGAATATATTTTGTTCAGTTTCCAATCTATACACCACATGTGATAAATAATTTCACAAAAGTAGATATCATGTTAACATACATCCTTTAATAAAGTGTAGTAGTTCAAAAGGACAAGTAATATGAATTCAGTATGCAAACCAGCACAGACTTTCGAAAGTTAATCCCTAATACCCAAACAGCTAGAATTTACACTGTGTTGCAGGTTGTACTCACTCGTTATTCAGAGAACCTCCAGCGTCACAATCGCATGGCCTGCAGCCGTCCATGTCGTTGCTGAGCCCCCAGTGTTGAGGCTGTGAAGAGAGCAGCTTGTTAAAGCACGCTTTGAACAGCAGGTCATTTATAACAGACCTCCCAAAATGAGAAACTAAGCTTTACACTGTGGGGTGGCCTGTGTTTGCCTTTGGATCTGCTAGCTGGATACATAAACAATCAGAATGAGGGGTTGTCTAGAGATTATTGGTAAACAAACGTTTCCTGCAATTTTATGGAATAAAACAACAGTTATATTCTTTAACAGTACCGCAAAATGTCAGATCACAGTCTAAATCCCAAATATAATAATGTCCAGTGAATGTGTAATTAAAACCAAGGTTAACCTACCAAGCACTGGTCACAGTCTCTCCCCATAACCAAGCTCTTACAGTAGCAGTTTCCTGAAATTGTGTCACAAGAGCTTCCACCAGGAGTTGTCCCCACGGGATTACAGGTGCAAGCTAGGTAAAGTAAAAGGGACAACATGAATCTAAACACCTGGGAAAAAATTTCAATGATTGACCTTCAAATGCTTATTGTTGCCTTGACTGTGAAGTAATAAAGTGAAATGTCTACACACGTACGTTTACATCCCAGAGGGTCGTCACTGAGGCCATAATGGCCTTGTTTGCACTGGTCACAGCGCTCCCCCTCCACATTGGGCTTACAGCGACACTGACCCGCGATCAGTCCAAGAGAGACATCTGTCAGCGCGTCACAGATGCCTCCATTCAGAGAACCGATGGGATCACAGTCACAGGCTAGAGAGAGACACATATTAACAATCAAAACATTAACATTATAAGGGAAAATATTAACAATCAATTACAAACACAAGCAGCAAGAAGCCAGAGGTTAAACTGACAGGAGCCAGTAGTATCAAAAGAGATGTCATCTGAGCTACCGCATGGTTTCAAGGGTTGTTTAAAAAGTTTGGTAATTGAATATGGGGAATCAGTCATGTGTTTGGAATAATCTGGCTACATGTGTGGTCTGAGAGATTAGCATAAGCCTCAGACACCACACAAAATGAAGTGTGAAACTTCAGCTTAGTGTTTAGCTCTGCGTTGACTAGGAACACTTCAAAGACCAGGTGTTTCCCACTCCATGCTCTACCCCACGAGAGAGCGAGAGGTTCAAAGACCTAGCCAGACATGCCTTTCAAAATAAACTAGAGCAGACAGAAACAAGAAGGAACAGATGACAGTAGAACGGAAGAGACAAAAGAAAGGATGAGAGCAAAGTGAGATAAGAGGAAAGATAACGCACACTCGCAGATGTTGGGGTCACGGATGTCCCGCTCGGGATGCTGGTAGAAGAAGGGCTTGCACTGCTCACAGTGGTAGCCCATGGTGTTGTGCTGGCAGTCATCACACAATCCCCCACTGACGTTACCCGAGGCCTGGTACACAGCCATGTCGAAGTGGCAAAAAGTACTGTGGTGATTGCAGTTGCATTCTGTAGAGAAAATGACATTATGCATTTGTTCATTTATGCCGTCGTTCACCTTAGAGCTGTGTGATATGGCAAAAAAATCATATCAGAATATTTATAAGTTGGTTTCATGATACATGTCATGCATCATGATATTTAGTTCTGCTGAGGTTGGTGTTAGAACATGCACAACACCAGTGTCACACTTTAAAACAAGCCACATAATAATTTAGTGGCATATATTTATTCAAAAACAAGCTATTAAAAAGAATAGGGAAAAATTGATCTGGTAAAATAAGTATAATCAGCTATTTGTTACTGTAAAAAGCAGTGGACTTGGTGAATGTTGTAGAAGATACTCACAATCGGGAATTCATCATGATAATGCTATCATATCGTCATGTCACTTACTCCTTAATTTACTTTCTCAATCATTTATTTATTCAGATATTGATTATTAGTGTACAGAAGAAAGAGTTTTTGCTGAGCGTTAATGTGGAACTGAAATCCAGTAATTCTGGTGCAGCACAACTACAGTAAATCATTGTATGACACTTATGAACTATTTCTTGTAACTGTCTTACTTTTGCAAGCGTTGGTGTTGCGCCCTTCTGCGGGCCTCCAGGGCAGGTCATGGTAGAAGTCCTGACAGAGCTCACAGTTCAGCCCCATGGTGTTGTGATTACACATACAGTGGCCATGGACCTGCAGGAAAAGAGGCCATAAGAATTCTAAAAATGCAAGCATCTAACAACTCTAGCAAAATAAAAATGATTGACTTCAAACTTATAAATGTAGATAAAAACATTTTAAACCTCAAGTGTGTTAAATCAAATTAAAATAAAATGTGTTCAAGCTGAGCACTTTATTTAGCACATTTGGTTCTTATACTTCAGCAATAAAAAAGACATCCTAGAATATTGATTGACTAAAAACAAGCACCAGATTCAAAAGGCTTTATAATGCTTAGTTTTCACCATCAACATTTTAACATCACAGAAAGAAAAACTCTTCAACCAAGAGGAGCTAAGGCAAAGATGCAGCTGCTCAGAATGAACTGTAAAAATCCCCCATCCAGATGGCAGCAGAAAATGTTTATACTCAATGCATCTGGACTCCATTAACAAATGCCAGCTCTAGCAGCACACACACACACACACACACACACACACAGCTAATACAAGCTCTCGCTGTACTGTATCATTACAAGAGTAGATCTAGCTTTTGAATAATTTAAAAAAATAAAGTCCTGAGATGGATGGATTTCTGTTCAGTTTTGTTAAAGCGTAAAATGAAGAAATGTCTGTCAGACACATAGAGAAAGGAAACCGGGTAGAATGAAGACTAAACAGGATGCTCCTTTCAGCCACACACACACACACACACAAACAACTATGCACAGAAAAGAGCAAAGGCTACAGCTTGTATGTGTTTACTGGAGCATGACTTCCCACAAAAAAAGCACCATTCAAGCTCAGAGAATTACTACACAATGCACATTTTTATCCTAATAAGAAACAGATTCTAAACGGGTTAGCAGTTTTGTCTGTAAAAGTATTAAAGTGATTCCCTCCCATGAGAAACTGAAATCAAGGCATTCTTTCAATTGACAAAAAGACAATAGACAAATAGACAAAATAATCAGGACCTGCTGACTAAAAGGCCTCCAGAACAAAGATCCCTCCCCCCCTATTTAATTAACTTACCACTACAGAACTGGGCCTTCAATATTAAACTTATTACTTGTTATTGAAGTAGTCATCAATATTAATAAACCCAGTTACAAGACAATCAGTGGCCACAGATCTTCAAATCCCATTGGTGATATAGTTACCACATTTAATGCCCATGAATCTTATGTGGAATAACCTACCATTCCATCCACCACCTCTCCAGCTCCATCGATGGGAGCACACTCAGAAGCATGGCCATAGCAGAAACAGTTGCCCCTCACCACCATGTCATAGATGGCATAGTAGTACTTCTCCTTGATCTCAATACGCGAGTCCAGCAGATTATCCCCCAGTGTATGCAGCTTCGTGAACTTCACTCTCAGGTTGGTGATCTTCAGCATATCTACAATCAGAAGAGAGATGCTGTGTGTGCAAAGGAAATATACATTTCTTACCTCTGCAGTGTATGTGTATATCTGCCTTTTCTATACATTCACAAACATTTGCAGCAGAAATTACGTATTATGACTCCATTGTAAGACGATGCATTTCAGGTGATGGTTGAAAGTAAATTCTTCATTTTAAAAGTAAAGTATTATTTTTCGACACTTGCAATGTAAATGGAGCTCTTACTCTGGATCCTGGGACTGTAAGGATCATCAATCCTGAATACTGGATCCAATACTCGAAAGATGGCCTGAATGAATAAAGGTTTCCAGACATAATTAATGATGACCTTAAGAACTTGTCAGGACCGTTTCAAAATACTGTGCCAGCATTGCAGTAGATTTTAGGTCACTTGTAGCAAACAGTGAAGCTCACCTCGCCCTCGGTAGATGGCTCGATGTCAGAATAGCGAGAGTCACAAATGATGTCATCCACCTTCTTCATGGGGCCCTGAGAGACGGAGGGAAAGGAGGACTCGCAGTCATAGGCAAAGTAACGGTACACCAGCCATGTCTTTCCGAAGTCGGCTGAGCGCTCGATCATCATGGCAGCTGGCCGGAACGTCTGGGTAAAAATCACAGAACAGAACATTTTTTGGTGTGTAAGCAAAGAACGCTGATGATGCATAAAGAGAGAGAATTATAATAATGTTCCAATTGGGCCTAAAATGTAAGGTATGTAATGTTTCTTATATGAGACCAGGAATACTGCACTTAATACTCCTTTAAAGATCAACAGTGCATTCCTGCTTCTTAACAATGTAAAAGATAGTTGATTTGGATTTCTTTGGTCCTCATGTTGAGGAATGACAGCAACAGACAACAGGTGTAAATACCACATTGAGAATCAACTATAGACTTTTTGGTAGCTCTCTTTTGCATGAACTAATTAGGTAATGACAGGCAGCTGGCCAAGGAACAACTGAGCAACTACAGGTGCGTTTTCACGGCAGCATCTTTTTTAGGAATTCAGGAACTTGAGGCGCGTTTTTACCAGAGGAATCCGAGACAATTTTATTTTTCCTGGGTTGTAGTTTTTTAGTTCCTCCTACAGAGTAGGTAATTTTCTTATGACCAGGAACTGTTGGGGTGGAGCTTGCCGTACTTAACATTGCTGATCAAACACAAGCTTCACAGAATGATCAACCCTCTTACCTGGCATTTTGAAAAAACATGTGTATATCTAACAAGCGATTACTAAAACTTGGTTTATATCAAAGGTGGCACAGCACAACAGGCAAAGCAGAACGTTTCCATGATGCTTTTGTTTTTACACCTGCGGAAAGTCAAAAACGTTGCGGTGTGGTATGTATTTGCTTCCAGTGGCATGTCGCGTGCCGCTGCGCAGTTTGTGTCACGCAAACCAGGAACTCATCCAGGAACTGTTGTCGTTCTCATTTAGAAGAGTTTCAGAAACCTTTAGTTCCTCAAAAGGTTCTAGAACTTCAGTGGAAAAGCGCCAAAATGGTAAAACTATGTATAAAAAACACTTTGATTCCTCTATAGTTCACCAAAAACAAGTGCATTTACCCCATAGGCTTTGTCTAATTTTAAATACAATTTACTAGTGTGCTGAGCCACAGAAATATAATATAAATTGCGTCACTCTGCAGGCACTCTATTGTGTATATTTGGTAAAACAGACTATGGGCATGATTAAATACAGTGGGACCTTTATCAGCAACATTCCAATCGTCTCAGTCACAAGCACAGCTGGAGCTTCTCCAGACCTCCTACTGCTCTCATGCGGATGCAACATCACCTCCCCCACAAGCCAGGATGATGTGAATCCTCAACATCCCCCCCACACACACACACCTGTCATCACCTGACCATGTTGCTCAGCCTGTAATCACAATTACCTTGAAGGTCATGATGAGATGGGTGAAGTGGAACTCTGCTTCCAGGTTCAGCTGGATGGTCACATTCTCCATGCCTGAGAATGGAGAGGAGCAGATTAATTAGGAAACAATAGTTCAAAAAGTGGCAATGAATCAGCGTTACATCATGAATGAAGATGAAATCTAAACAAAAGACAAATGACAAAGACACACACAAGGAAAGGTTAAATTTCCTACAAAAGCTGAGTGTGTACATGGCTGTTGTTTTAGAAGCAAGATTTTGTCTTAAGTATGGAAGTGCATGGAAGCTTAAAAACTAATTCATGGTAACATCTGCATCTTGTACATTATGAAAAAATTCCATATACAGTCACAGTACAGTTCTACAGTTACAGTTGTGAACATCTGTTTTCACTGGAAATATGCCACATAGATCTAGGGAGAAGAGAAAATGCTGTATTAAGCCGTATGTCTGCTTCCTCTGATTCTCAGGCCCATGTGTCCAGCTGTGGTGAATAACTGTTTCCCCTCTCCTCTGCATACCCCCACCTTATGCTTTCCTTTCCTGGAACAACTCAACCTTACATTCACAGGCATCTCTGGTTGCAGTCATGTCCCTTACTTCCTTTTTATCTTCATTTCACATTCCCTCTTTTCCATGAACCAGGCAATCCCTCCTCTTTCCCCATTTTAGTGATAAAGGATGGCTGGGTAAAATGTACTAAAGCACACTGGAAATGCAACACCCCAATGCAGCTTATTTAACTGCAATTTCCGGTGTTCTGGACTTCATTATCAAATAATAACATTCTGGCCGGGCTCCTAGTAGACAACAACTTCCTATGGCTCGAGGGTCATCATTCCTAAGGGGAAAAAAACTGTCATTCCATAGTTAAAACGTAGGCCATCATTTTAACTAGTTAGCTATTAGGTGTCTGCTTTGAAGTTGTAACTCCCACCAATAGTATGATTACAGGGGGCTACCCAGCTTGTGAAGAGAGGTGTTCCCTCTAACTCTTTTACAGTGTTCCTTTTTCCCATGAGAACTGAAGGCTTGATTCTCCATTGTCTTTCCTGTTTACTTAGAAGCAACAACGTATGGGAAACTATAACGGGCATCATAAAGTACTCAAGCCTGAATCTTTAAATGAGAAATGTTCATTAGAAGCAAAACACTGATTATTCCAAAAAGACAGAGAACTGATTAATATGGAGGAAAGAGAAGAAGTGTTTAGTGGGGAACTAGGCTTATAAACTCACCATTTTCTGACTGCCACCAAGTCTTAAGTCGGTTAGGGGCAAATGTCATCACCACATTTTCGATTCTGTGGCTGGTTGTATGTGCTGTCTCATTGAAGGACTCTGTAGAATCGCAAACAAAGCATTTCTTCTCTTCCTACGTTGGGGGGAGGATGGAAAATGTCAATAGCTTTTCACACAACTTTTAGCAAATCTAATGAGAGAAAAGACTCTAAAGCTCTATTCATCGCTTTATCATGGAATGTCTACAAGCAAACTGAACTCTGCTGTCTCAGTCTGGAAATGAATGGCTGACTTCTAGTCTCATTGATCTGGAGACAGCAAGGGCCTCGCTCTAGATATTTAACTGATATTTACAGATTTGCTCACACAACTGTGAGGATATGTGTCTGGAAACCACTCACCCAGCTACTTCAACCACTAAATATCACAGTACTGATAAGCCTAATAAGATAAGGGCCACAATGTAGCTGGTCATTTTCAGCATGAATTAGGCTGCTTAAAGGTGTTCTTTCTTTAAGTCATTTAAACTTATTTCTATGATGGGTTTAAACATTTTTGTATTTTGTTTGAGGCTGTGGGTGTATCTGCCAGGAAGCAGGCTAGACAGTCTAGACACACCAACGTCTCAACCAGACTCAAGTTTTATAAAATGTCAGATCTCTCATGCAGGGATTGGTATGTCCCATGAGCACACACATGAAGTAATGACTCCCAGTACAATCGCAAAAGATTAAAGCCCTGAAGGACTTTGGAAGAGTTGAAGTGAATGAAAAACACCTTCAAACCCCTAATTGTTTGTGATGCACTCTCTTTCATCAGATAAGGTTTTTGATAGTCTCAAGTCCTGACAACTCTCTGAAGATCAAGACTAAATTTAAGGAGACGTAAAGGACATGTGGTGTTTCATGATTAACATGGCAAAAGGTCTTCTTAAGGTGTTAAAGCATTACCTAGTGGGTAAATTATGTGGGGAAAGTCCCAAAAATAATTTCTCATATTTACTTGACTTTTAAAACAGACGGCATTATTGGAATGTGACACTGAAATGACCCGCTTATTATGGGCTTTTCTCTTTATAGCCCCAGCCAGACGTTATCTCTCTCAGAAAAAGTAAATAGCTAGTGGGTCTAGAATTCCAGAGGCATCGGAGAGGGGAGAAGGGTGGAACGAACTCCACGAGATAGACAGGCCCTTAAAATGCTTGGAACAGAAGTTTCTAGGTAATTAAAGTCATTATAAATTACGTAGGCTACTGGTAACACATTGATGAATAGGCTAAGGAGAGATTAAATCTTAATCCGTAACCATCCTCGAGACACTCTGCGGTCCTACCTCCTTTTTCAAAGGGGCAAAAATGGCTCAGTCTGCTAATTATTTTAAGATAATGTCAGTTCTTATTTACATTATTTAGTGTGAGCTGGCAGGAGAGCTTACACATGTCCGTATCATAGGACCTCAAATAGGTAAAAAAAAAATAATAATAAAAAAATGTATCTTATATGTATCTCCATTTATTATAGCTCCTCTATTTACTCTTGATGCACAGGGCCCAGAACTCTACCGTACACCGCTGGGTAAAACCAACTTATTTTAGGATCATAAAGACAAACACTTAAGCTACCTGTAAGTGACTGACGATACAGAAAGGTTCTGCTTTCCTCAAGCCGCAGGTGGAGGTGGCTGAGAGCTGATTAGCTCGGCCGATGAGCAGGTCTCCCGTGGCAGGGTAACAGCTTCCCTCCGTGCACACGTCCCCACGCTCAGGCAGCTCAGCCAGAGCCCGCGCCCCTAAACCTGCGCCAAGAAAGTCCAGGTTAGTTATTTGTGTGAAGACCTTTCCCTCTTTCATTATTTCCATTTCCTATTCCATTATTTAAAATGAAAACAGTGAACCAAAACTGTTTTTAAGCATAAGACCTTTTATCATATAAGAATTTTATGTGTTTTCCCAAGGTACAAGCAATGTAAATGTACCGTCCTTGCAAATGTGGTCCTTAAGATTTAACTTATGTATCTTGATGGTGTTCGTCTGCAATTATGTTTCTCTAACTTAAGGTACAAAAGACCTGACCGGTGGGATAACACATGGTTCATTCTAAATACACACTGTAATTGCCTGTTGATAATCTTAACCATCGATATTGCACTATTTTTATAGTTACTTTAAATCTAGCAAAAAGAAAAGTTATATGAGGTGAAAATAAATTTCCCCTTTACATTTATTTTCTACAAGATATTAAAATATATCTTACTATATGCTTTTTAAACATTTTAAAACAACGAGGTCTAATGAAATAACTGATGCAACTTTTGACTCTTGTATTTGTAACCAATAATAAAACTTGTGTTTTCACTAACTTTTCCAAAACATTTATTTTTTATTTATTTTTTATTTTTTTAAAGCAAACACTTTGTGCCATAGGGCTGTCCAAGAAGTAAGACTCCTGACGCGATAAGGACAAAATTACGACCAGTAACTGTTTTCAACAATTAAGTCGGAACATAATCTATCTTATAGAAAAAGGGATGTTTCCCTAAAAATAGCCCGCTGCTAAACATCTGGATGCATAGGCTTGCATGTGTTCACGTGACTAAACGTACGAAAAATCCCTGAAAGTAAGAACGAGTCATTTAAGGTAAAGGTGAACGAACTTACACAAAAGGGCTGCGATGTGTAATATCATGATTTTGGGGTTCTCGGCGAGTGCTGTCCGCTTTTACATGCACCGTGTTGAGCCTCTCGCCAGCCTCCCGTCCAGCCTTCTGTGTTTCGGCTCTGGTCCAACTCAACTGAAGTAGGGCTTTTCTCCTGTCCAGTCTCTCTCTCTCTCTCTCTCTCTACGTGTCTGTCTCTCGGTGTCTCTCTCCCCCCGCGTTAGCTCATGCGCACTGTGCTCTCAGCCCTCCCCCAGGTGTCATTAAATGTGACCGAGGTAGTCAGCTGTTAAACTAGAACAGAACAAACCCTTTAGCCAAGCCTACTACAGTGTGGGGTGTCCCATCGACTCGTGTATTCGGTCGACATTCCTCAGTCATTAAATGCATTGCTCATAAGGATGTTACCATGCTCTAAACCGCACACAACTCTTTTACTACCGTAAGGGCTCGATTTATGTGGGGATGCCAGGGGATGGCAGCATGGCCCCTGTTAAAAAAAGAAAGCAAAAATATCCAAACTTGTAAAGCTGCCATCCCTCTTTTCCATTCCCTTTGAATTCATGTCATTGTTTGATATCACATAAGAAGATCTGTAGTCTGTCCTCTTGCATTAGTAGGCTGTGGCTGGTGGGTTTCTTTTTTTCTTTTTGTGTAGTGACATTTTTGATGCCTTGTTAGATTAATTTGTTCAGTAGCAATACATTGTTCGGTAACTACAATGCAACTAAAAGAAAGTATGTAGTTAGGAGAGTGAGGAACGTAAGCCTTGGTCCGTTGACGGATTTTGGGAGTATAAGGGGTTTACAGTTGTTTTTTTCCTGAACCAAAAAATATAATGTTATAGCCCCAACCCATGTAATTTGAACTCTTTTTTTTTTTTTTTTTTTACAATTGGACCACTGACTACCTTCCTCCCCCCTCCTCCTCTGTGAAAACAAAGAGACATCTGAAGTAGGGGAGGGGCCACTATTTCTACACGAACACTGGGGATCTTAAGTACTGCAAATTGTTGCAGTGGAAATGTAATATTTTGATTGTATGGCTGTGGGTAGCATGTGCAGGGGTGAAGGACATGGGCAGGTTCTTTAATACTTTTTTTTCTATCATCTGAGCACAGTTGCAGACTTCCTTGCTCCAGTCTGTTCTCTCATTCTCTTTTTTTTCAAAAACCAAACAGACTCAGGCTTCAACCCATCAGTAAACAACTACAACAGGACAAAGCAATCAATCAACAATTAATGTCTTCACTCATATTAATGAACCTGAAAAGTTTAGATCAAGTTTAGACCATAGATCCAATGCATAAAACATTAAATTATTGTCTCTTACATTTTTACTCTTATAATAACTTGGAAGTAGTTAAATAAAGAAATTTTTAATTCATCTCCCTGCATAAGAGGAAAAAGAAATACAAAGCCATTTTTGTCCCTTTAATCATTTCACTTTTATTCATTTAGCATTTCATAGGTTGACTACTTATTGGAAAAGCATACAGTATTTCTCACAAAATCATGAACCTGACTGAGCTTTTCACTTTTGCAATCTGATCTTACTGAGTTCTTCAACATGCATTTTTTCTCCGCTCTTGCATTACAAAATAATTGGGGGTGTTGCGTTACCTAAACTTGTTTGACAAAGTGTTACTCACCTAAGTACAGAACTGTATACTGTTATAATAAGATGTTAAAGGTAGAAGTAAAATTGTCATTTGCTTACAGTACAGAGTCCACCATTAATCTTGATAATTGGCCTCTATTGCTTACATGTGAATACTTGAGCCGACTCAAAATGTTACTCTTTTATTAATCTAGTCTTCAAATAGATGGATTTAAAAGGTGCTTTGAGCTCTGAAAAGGAGCTCCCAATAAGTGGTTAGTCCGAGCACCAGAATTAAGCTAAAGTGTCATTTAATTACAGTACAAATTGGAGACAACTGATTAAAGTGTGTAGCAACAGAAGAAATTATATTAGAATCGGTAGATCTTACCTAATGTACTGAGAAAGCTTGAAGCTTCTATCTCAGTAGTTATGGTTATATGAAAGTGTATGGTCAATTTTTTTTCCCCAGACCATGGAACTCCAAATCCAAGGGCAACTGGTAAAAATGTGAATATTTGCATTACATTTGGAAATACCATTACCTCTAAATTGCTAGAGAAACTGCATAAGAAAAGCTAGAATTGTCAACATGAGGAGGCTTTAAACTGGCCATTTGCTCTGGTGCTAAGCCATATCCTCTGTGGGTGGGAAAGTTAAAACTGTAAACACACTTTTTCAAGCTAGCTTAGAATGACAATTTGGCTTAAAGACTTCCCAAGGTGATTTAACAGAATGAATAAGGGTCTTTTGGGGCTAAATTACAGGGGGTTCTTCATGGACAGTCTTAACCTGTCTTCAGAACTCCACCCCCGGAGATAAAGATTGAAATGTAATCATTTTGCTGCCCTAAGATGTTGCTGAGTCAACCTTCCTAAAAGTCACAAGCTAAATTTCATTCTCATAGGCTTTTGTGAGAAAAGACTAATAAAACAATGTGATTAACATTGTATAATGTTGTTATAATATATTCATTTTTATTATTTCTCATAAATTGGGGTTTGAAATAAGTGCAAAGGTGGGCCATTGTAACTAAAAAGTGTCAAAGATCAAATGTGATGAAGTGGTTTTGCAAGTCAATAGCACAAGGAATGGTCGTTATCTGGTTGTTCACACCCCAGAACAAAAGATAGAGATGGTTAGGCTCTTTAGCGCGAGACATCTGAATGCATTCCAAAATCAGTGGGCGTCCAATCCAAACCTGACTGTTGGTTTAATCTTATTACATCTCCAGCTTGGCTGACTATAATTGTTTACAGAAAATAAGAATTCAAAGCTGCGGCTGTGGCCGTGCTCCAATAACAAAGACTTCTCCTTATTCATTAAGTTCTAAAAGATGACAGAGTTACAGATTCTATAATATTAAAACATAACATAAAATATATGAAATATAAAACACATATAAAAACCTAGCTAAACATATCATGCTATGGGACACTAATTAAATAGTAGATCTTAATTTTGTAATTTGCTTTTGGTCATTTAAAACTGCACTTTTTCAAAACCAGAACTAGAGAGACAACTAAAAAAGCAACTGAGGACATAGTGCATTTCTTTCTAGTTATCAAACAAATGTTAAAGTAAAAACACGTTTGGAGGGAGGTACAGTTAATTTAACATTGACAGTGACCTATATGCTATGATTTCTAAAAGGCATATATGACATAACAGCTCAAAGAGTAACTTAATTTTTTTCTATGGAAATCTACTAAAATCACAATATGCATTGTTTCTGAAATTTTCCACAGACTGGGTAATAACAGTGGTTTGTTTCTTTTACTCTTCTGAGTATTCCAGACTAAATCAAATACCACCCACAAAGCATCTTTGGTGTAGATCACCAAGATAGCCTAGCTACAGTTATCCAGATAGTACACATAGCACTGTGTCTGGTTGTGAGTGAAGAGGGAGGCATCTGCAGACCTAGGTGGAGCACAGCGAATAATTCTCCACCCTCTGAATAATGTATTCCCGCAAGCTCACCGCCTGTGCCAGCAGTTCCTCCAAATCTTTCATTTTATCCTTTTTACGTTGTACTGCATCTTGAATCCTTTTCTCCAAGACTGAAACCAATTGGAGAATTTTTTTTACATATTAGTAGATGCCACATTTCAAAAACAAGATTAAGCACACAGCAATCTTCAGTTACAGAAAAGCTACTTAACATTCAGCTGCACTCTTGTATGCCTCAACAGATGCCTGTTAGAGTGTATTGTACCCAGTGTAATAGCTTTAATTTAAAAGGTAAGTGTTATGAGGCGTTATGAGGTTCCCACTCCTGCTACTGTACTTCATAAATGCCTCTGTCCTACCCTCGATTTGCTTGATTTTGTTCTCAACATCTTTTGCCATATTTTTGGCCTCCATCGTTATGTTCTTCAGGCGCTCGTTACTTGTTTCATTAAGACCCTGGGTGTTGTTTTTCAGTTTTTTTAACTGTTCTTCAACTTCCTCAAGATCCTGAAACAAATATAAGAATACTCTCAAAACAGAACAACATATAGACATGGCAACTCTTCTTACCAACTTATAAGTTAACATACAGTAGCCGTGTTTGTACTGAACTGCAGTGTAAATTTGTGTGTACAGTTGAAGTTATTAACTGGCGCCACTGACCTTGCTGACGTCTGTAGCATTGGCTAATGCTGCCTCAGCTGCAGTTTTTGCCTCCAAAGCCTGAGCTTGATTCATTTTTGTTTTATTCTTCAGAGCCTCAATTTCCTCCTGGAGCGTTTTGGCCTGAGATGTGTTTAAATTATCTTCAGCATTCTGCAGTTTTGGTGTGCTCTGTTGGACATGGACAGTAATACTTAAGAGCTTAGGACTTAAGAAAAAGTACAACAAATCGTTACCTTCCACCTAAGGAAGTGGCGAGGGTATAATATTTACCTGGTCAAGTAATCCAGTAGTAACATTTCTGTTGTCTTCAGTTTCATTCAGCTTCTGCTTTATCTTGTTGTGAAGATGGGCAGTGTCCGTCAGGGCTTTCTCTATTTCACTGACATCAATCTCCTTAGTCCTGTTTCTGAAATACAACAACATGAGCAGGAGCAATGAACTACAGGATAGAATGGTTGGGGGATTTCTTTAAAGACCACTACATAATCTCTGTTATGGCTGAATCAATGCAAAATTATGAATTTACAGGATTTCATCAGCCTTATATTTCATGTCTTTGGCTAATTTGGCTTGATCCTCCAAGTGCTTCAGGTCTTCTGCAAAATTTGTGAAGTTAGCCATCACTTTCTGGATATCCTGGATCATCTTCATGATCTCATCTGGAGAGCTGGGCAGCGTAATAGCCAACACAGCAGAGGCTACCTTGTCAATGTCTCCCGGTTCCATTGTCTCTGCTATGGCAAGAGCAATAAAGCAGTATAGCAATGTGTTTATGAATATCATAGAAAAATACAGGAATCTTGGCTGCTCTAAATGCCTTACAAGGTGCAAAACTAAAAAGTAAAAGAAGATTCAACATGAACGTAATATCAATTTAGTCTCATTGACAAAACTGTATTGTTGTCAGGTTCAAATAACCGATACACTTAAAAATGATTGAGGATATTTAAACCTAATGTGAATGCCAATTAAATGTACTGTAGAGAACATGGTCATGAGAACACGCCTTACCTCTGAGGTATTCCCTGACACTTTCTATAAGTTTTTTAGTGTCATTCTTGTCCTTCTCAAACTTGTTCTTACTCTTGGTGATTTTATTCATCATATCCTGTGCCTTGTCTTTGACATCTTTATTTATATTCTTGACTTCTTTGATCTAAAAACAGAAGTCACTCGAACATAAGACATCTATTGTAATATCATAACGCAACAGGAGTTGTGGAGGGATTTAAAAAACCAGCATCCTTCTTTCAGTATGTCAGTACGTCACACTTAGTAACAGTTGTAAAGAAATAGGTAACAAATTCACAGCTACCATAATTTTGAAATAATTCTATCACGTATGTGTGGTCTGATTTATCGTGCCTTTGTCTCCGCTTCTGTGAGATTTCGGAGCAGGTCAAGGATGCCTGTTTTAGTCTTCTTTGCTGTGTCTGTGGCGTTGTGGGCGACAGGTAGACTCCCTGTACAAGATGGTCCGCCGCACTTCCCACACAGAGCACCACCACACACAGCCTTCTTACACTCTACATCACCTGGAGCTCCACAGATCTATAGCAGATTAACAAACACGTCAGACACAATGCCTCCTTTATCACAGAATGCCGATTGTGGTATCAATTCTCTAATTAAAAATAAAAATAGAAAAATAAATTAAATAATAATTTAACTCATTAACTCAATCTCTTTTATTACAGAGGTTATTTTCAAGTCATTTTGACCTGAGAATACCAAGGTTTGTTAAAAATGACTGCTCTGGGAAAATATGAACCAATCTGTGAATTTTAGTCCCTATCACACACACATGCCATCAGGACAATCACAAAGTATGTGAAGGGGTTTTGTGTGTTTACGTCCATAAATATTGTTTATATTGCTGATAAATGAGATTACGGTATATTGGGTATTTTTAAAATAATTTTACAATTGATGGTCTGGCAACATCTGTTGGTAAGTAGTAAACAGGGCAAAAGGATTAATTAAATAAATGACTACTAGGGGTTAATGCCAGTTCCATTAACTCACCTCCTCATTGAGTTTGGCCACGCTGAGCCCTTTGACCTTCTTCTCCAATTCGTCCAAAGGCCTCAGCTGGCATTTGGCCAGTTCCTTTTTAGTGTCCTGTCGGGTCTGCCTGGAAGTGTCCATCTTATTTTTTGCTTTCTTCACCCGCTCTTCATCATTCAGGAAGTCAGCATGGAGTTTTCGGATCTTCTCTAGGGTTTCTATAACAGAAATGATCATGCTGAATACTTCAACACCTCTCACAGAGTCAGCGTAGGATACTTTGGAGAATGAGAGGATTTGTGTGAACCTCAACAATAACTAAAGTTTCTTAAAGCACACTTACCATTTAATGCTTTTAGGTCTATTTTTTTGGCTTCTTTAAATTTCTTCTGCAAATCATCCAGTAGCCTCTTGAACTCATGATAAATATTATCAATTTCAGTGTCCAGCAGCTTAGATGGATCAATAATAATTGTGTTTGGATCTGTGGTTTCTGTTAAGTTCCTGAAAGAAAATGAAATGAAAGAAAGATAGGATAATGTTTTTCATGTTTTATATTTGAATATACACTCACCAAGCACTTTATTAGGAAAACTATACTAATACTGGATAGGGCCTCCCTTTGTAGCCCATCCGCCTCAAGGTTCGATGCATTGTGCATATGAGTTAGCGTAGCCTTTCTGTTCAGCTCGAACCAGTCTGGCCATTCTCCGTTGACCTCTCTCATCAACAAGATCCGCAGAACTGCCGCTCACTGGATG
>JAOUQW010000010.1:10086837-10099229 GCA_028565825.1 Olivaichthys viedmensis | reverse complement strand
AAGGCTACGGTAACTCAGATAACCACTCTGTACAATTGTGGTGAGCAGAAAAGCATCTCAGAATGCACAATGCATCGCACCTTGAGGCAGATGGGCTACAAAGGGAGGCCCTACCCAGTATTAGTATATTGCACCTAATAAAGTGGTCGGTGAGTGTATACAACTTCCTAAAGTTGTAAATGAAGAGATCAGTAGTCTACCTAGGGCCATTGGATCACTACTCAGACCAGGTGTCGCCACAATGATTTGATCCAAAGACTCCTTGTTGTTTAGCATCTTGAAAACCTGAATAAAAGACAGGAATCCACAATCCTTACTTAAAGGCATCCAGTCTCCCCACATACATACAATGCGTGACTGGCACAATGACTGACCGTACCGAGTCTCTGTAGGCTGTGCTGGTGTGAAGAGCTGCCTGCAGAACACGAAATTCCCTTGCAGCTGTCACCCTGTCGACTGGCTCTGGAACAATAAAAGAAAAAGGTAATTAAATTTACTTTATATAGCAGATTTAAAAACGACATTGACCAAATTGGAAATTTGGTGTACAATTAAAACAAACCCACAAAGCTCTAAACCCAAAAAACAAAAATACATAAACATACAATATACATACACAATTCATGCTTTCAAATGGTCTCAAAACGTAATTAATAATAGTGCATTTTAAGCAGCCCCACCATCACAAGTGGACAAGGGAAGTCATAACAGGCCCAGGGTGGGTGGGGGCCAAGATCAAGGAGGCCTATTTAATCAAAATATGTTGGTAAAAAACTTTTGTCCCAGGCACGGCAAGCCTAATTTTAAAACAGAAATAGGCGAGTGCAGGGGGGGGGGGGCAATCGCACTGGGGCCTGTAGCGTGAGGGGCCCGTGGCGACCAGCCTATTGACGTCTTTGGGTCCCTTATATCTCAAGTTTAACACCACCTACGGCTTATAAAGCAGATCCGATATTTTAACATAATTTATCAACCTCAATCGTATCTGGAAATCAGCCCTACTGTCAATTTATCTCTCTCTCTTATTCATAATGCATCTCCTGCATGGTAGCCATTTTCAACGGACCCTTCGCAACTTGCAGCATGATATATTCATTATTTATAATATTTACTCGGCTCCAATAACATAGAAATAGTAAGTACTTTATCCAAATATGCATGTCACACACAGCAAGGGACATTTCGGGAAATAAAGTAAATTACGTTACATCTTTTTTTTTGCACTGGGGCCCATAAGATCCTAGTTACTGCACCCAATATACCTACAAAGCCATCTTAATTAGGTTTCAATGTTCAATAATGCCAATTCTGCGACTATGTGTGCCCATGTCTTTTAGCCCCAATTAATGTAAATCAGGGTCAGCAGAGGCCTACCAGGCTGGATCTCAGGTTCTGGCCATGACTTCCTCAGGATGTGCACTGTTGATCCTGACTGGATCCCGTAAGAGTCTAAAGTGAGTTCATCCCTCAGCTTCCTGCCACAGTACACCAACTCTGCAATGCATATATAATTGTCATAGGTTGCGTTTCATGAAGCAACTCACAGGACATGTGTTGGAAGGGGTTTGGTGAAAGAGGTCATCGGGACTAACCCACCTATGAGCTCGGGATCTGGAATTGCGCCAGGTAAGTGCGCTGAAACGAGCTGCTTAAGAGTCGCAACGCGGTACTGCCCAGGTGGGACATCGCCGGGCTCTGCCTCTGGAAACTGAAGCACCGACTTCGGAAGGGAAGGCTGGTCCATTAACTTCAGCGACAAACGCCACTCGGAAACAGCCATATTTCTGATGCCAAAAGCCAGATCAGTGATCAGTGATCAGTATTCCACAGCAGGATGAACGTGGGGCTGTCCTAACCTAGATGCTCTAGCAACTGTTTTGTTCTGAATGATGAGTGAAGGCGGAAAGCGCGTTTAAGACAAACAAAACATCCGAGGAGGATTCATTATTTTAACATTTCCAAAGATACCTAGTAAGAGCAAGGACGTTTATACTAGCCAAATCCTTGTTTTCATCTGTGCGGAATGACGTACAGCAGTAAACGTTAGGGTGCTCATGGGAATTGTAGTCAAAGTGTGTTTTAATTTCAATATATGAACGGACGGGGTCGCTGTTGTTCATGAGCAAGAAATAGGTCAAAGCAAACAAGAATGTTTGATGGAAAGACAGTAAATCCTCTCAATAAATAAAGAAGTCTTGGCTAAACCACGTATCACTTTGATTGAATGCTAATTAGAAATTATTTTGAGGATTTATGATTAAGCGTTGTTTTTTTGCCATTTACAATTTGATGAATGAATGGTTTAATTAACACTGCACTTTTTTTTTTTTACATCATACATCATAGAAGAACTCTCTCTATTTCGTCCTCAGCGCCTCGAATATTTTGTCAGGCAGACCTGTGTTCATGCTGTCATGCTGTTATCTAAAATGACAGATGGTTGCTTGGCTGGATGAGCTCTTCACTGAGTGCCAGTCACCACAGTGCACACACTACACTCAGTGAAGCAGGGCTGGCAGAGCCTGGAGGAACCTGGGCACACTAGCCATGACCAGGAGACAGCTCACACATTTCTCACCCTGAAAACAAGGACACCCGATTCAGCAATAGCCACTGAAGCAATGTATGACACAACATTGTTGCAGAAGTACTCAAGTCAGCAGAACGAAGCAATGCCCTAGAATCACGCCATTAATAGCATTTTCACCAATACCACTTATCCCATTTTGGTAGTGCCATTAATAAAATGGTGCATAAGGACACATTTGTCTTTTCTGGTTATAGTGCATGGCATACTAGGTCTTATTGGCCTCTTCCATGGATGGCATGTGGCTAACCAAAACTACTTGGCAGTTGTGTCAGGACAAAAAAATATTTTTAAAAAGCTGATTGAGCTGGCCTGGCTGTAGGAATTTGAGATGCAGTCTGCTTAATGGAAGGGCTGTAGAATGGATTCTCTCATTTGATTAATTAGGCACCAAAACCTCATCTGCAGTAGCCTGATGAAAATGGGATATAAAGTACCTTAAAAAAGCCTAATGTGCCTTACCCAAATTATTTTAGTGAGTAGCTGTTGCAATCAGAATATTATGCAAAGACCATGATTAATCTATGCAGTATAACGTTTTAAATAATTAATTAATTGCAGACATACAATGTAATGAAACTCCCAATTATACAACATGTTCTCCAATGTACTGAATTCATCCTGATCAGTGCAGATATTTATCAGGGAGTCTCTGTCCTAGGAGTCTCCATCCTCCTCTACTTCTGATTGGTTCACACGGGCTCCACCTCCTTCTTCTTCTGCTTCTCATCACCTGCACCTGTATCTTGTTTATGGACTCATACACTGAGTTGCCAGTTTACCAGGCACACCTGCCCTGTAATTACAGTAATTAGCGATTTTATCAGATACACCTACCATGCCATATGCAGGTATACAATTACTGACTGTGGCCCATCTGTTGCTGTGCACATTTTGTCATCTACCTCGACCGTCAGTGGAAAGGGACCACCATAAAACCACCGCACAGCTGTGACACTGACATGGTAGTGGCATGTTAGTGGGTGTTGCACTGGCATGAGCAGGCCTATCAGGCACAGCAGCATTGCTGGGCCGCTGAGTGTAGGTACAAGGAAGGTGCAAGTTGATGCAGTTCTGTGTTTTTTTTCTCTAGTGCTGTTGGTTTATTTCGTGTTTCTTAGGTCTTATTGCTATCATTTTATTTTATGTCTTTTCTAACAATGATTTGTCGATTTCTAAAATAAACATACTCCACTATTGCATCCTGCTTATTCCACTCATTAACAGTAGTCTATGCAGGGGTTAAATTGGGATTTAGGAGGTGTAAGTAGTAAGAAGCCTTACTTATTTGATGGGTTCCAGCAATCTGGGAACAGCACCGTTCAATGTATGTGTTATTGCATGAGTTCTCAACTCATGGAAATCTGATTAAAACAATTTTTCAATATATCTTTTTTTTTATGTTTTTTTATGTTATGGGCTTAATTTAAGTTTTTTTTTGCTTGTCAGTTTTGGTATCAAAATGATATCAAAATAAATTAACTTACATACTTTACGCTAGAAAATTTAACACACTTTGCCTTCATGATTAAATATATATACACATATGTTATATGTATTTTTTAAAAAACTATTTTAGAATAATAATGACATTAACACTATGAAATAACACATATGAAATTGTGCAGTAACCAGTGCAAGAAAAGTGTTAAACAAATCAAAACTATTTTATATTCTTAACAGTGTTCCTGATGAAGCTTTGCACACTTTTGGCATCTTCTCAATCAGCTTCATGAGGGAGCCTCATCCAGGAGGCCTTTCTTAAACTTCCCAAATAGGCTGAGCACTCGGAGATCCTTAATGGACTGGTACACGCCTTTCTGACTGGTAATCTTACCATATGGTCATCCCAATAAAGGCCTGAACAATCTGATTCACAACTGCACTGTTATTTTTAGTGTGTCTTTTTACTCAAGTTCTGATTAAAACCAATATACAAATAAGGGCTTTTGCAGGCTTCTGTATCTTGATTTCAGGATGTGAAAACTGACTGACTACCATAAAATTTGACAATGACTGCAAAGTTGCATAGACACCTTTCTTTATCAGCATGAAATTAACTATGCTGTGAATTATATATGTGCATGATTGGAGAACTAAATAGCATGCTTTAAGAGAAATATTGTGCCAGAAAACCTCTTAGTTTGCAAATACAAATGGGCAAACCTACTTGTTTACAAAAACCAATCAGATATGTTTTGATATGCAGAAATGCCTGTGAAAACTAAGTTCAAAGTCAATAGTTTTCACAGGCATTTCAGCATAACTGTTATCATTTACATTTATTCAATTGGCAGTTACTTTTATCCAAAGCGACTTACAATTGAGCTAAGCTGATGAGGGTTAAGGGTCTTGCTCAAGGGTCCAACAGTGGCAGCTTGGTGGTACCAGAATTCTCAACTTTATGATCTGTAGCCTAAATACTTAACCACTGAGCCACCACTGCCCACTTACCACATTAAATACCTGTAAAAACAAAGTGTTTAATATATCCTAAGCTTTAAATGCTGTGTTCTTGTCTGCCCCTGGTGTCATTATTTTTAGTTGCTCCATAGGTTTGACCTGAAGATATGTAAGAGCCCACATTAGACTTGTTTTGTTACTCGAGCAAGTTTGGCATTGTGTAGTTTGGTGTACTATTCAAATGAAATTGATTTAATTACTCTTTGTTTTATTAGATTGCGCATTGTTTTATATTATTACTATAATGATTTGAATTTAATTTTATTGTATATGCGTGTAAAGAAAACTCACTCGTTTTACAGATTAATTTAAGCTTTTTCAGTTTGGGTCAGTTGGCAATGTTGTTTACAGGCTTTACCTTACAGGTAGCTGCCCTCATAAACTCCTGATACAAATAAAATTTGTACAAGGTAAGTTACATTTATTTGCTTGTTTCGTTTTTTAATCACAGACAAGGTTTTTATATGGTTAGCTTCTGTCAAGGATCAGGATTGCTGGAATGAGCTAAGCTAGCAGATTGTTGAGCCAAGCTAAGCAGACTGTTCCTTTTTGCTAGCTGCTAATTTCTCAGATTGTATATACAATCATCCAACTGTTGTTCCAAACTATCTTTTATTACATTCGTCCCTTTATCTGTGATTGACACTCAATGTTTTAGTTGTGTTTCTCAGCCAGGTAGCAAACTGACGTTGGGCCAGTGTTGGGTCAACTTTGGCAGGGTTGTTATGAAAAGTGCTCATTGCAAACGTTGGGCCAACATTGGCGCAGTGTAACAGTCAGTTACGGCATCAATGTGACGACCATCACGGCAACAGTGGAACAGGTGTGTGTGTGTGTGTGTGTGTGTGCGCCACAGACAAAAGACATGGCAGCCAGTCTCTGGATTGCTCTCTTTCTCGCTCTCTTTTCATTCTGTATACAGACAGCAATATTTCAGCACTGGATTAGATGTTTTCAGCAGCTGCAAGTCTGCTCTGGCAAAGCCTGTATCTGAGTTTTCTTTTCTTTTCTTTTCTTTGCAATAATGATTAAACAATACATGTTCACATGTGCACACACATAATAGTCTACTGCACTATAAAACATTGCAGATTAGTCAGTAAAACCGGTTGATTACTTCAGTATAAGTAATTGAATGTTAAATAAAAACATATTGCCGTATAACAAAATGTTTCATGATTGTATAGTGTGCTTTTCCTTTTTGTCAAACTTCAAATAACATACAAAACAACATTTAGCAGGCTTTCAGAGCTGCGCGGCATGGTCGCCGGTTAAATTTCAAACTTTGTGAAAGTTCTAACCACCACAAAGCATAGAAATTAAAATCTTATTGGATTAACGAACTTTATGTGATCATATACAGTGGTAATGCATGTTTATAATGATCTGATGGTCAGTACATTTATATTTACTAAACCAATGCAAGAAAGCATGGAAATTAATGCTCCACGCAAAGCGTACTTGACGCACAAGCCTCTACGGGTGTAAAATGAACAGCATCACAGAATTAATTTATTTTTAACATTTTCCATATATTAACAATAACTGTTCTATCTAAAGGCCTTTGCTGATAAAAATGTATTGTAGTTTAGGCTAAATTCTTTGTGGCTTAAAAAAGACGAAGCTTCCGAATACTAAATAGAGAAACGAATACCAACCTAACGAGCGAATAGTCGAGTATTTAAATTATTCAGGCCAGTCCTACAAGAGATTAAAGATAATGATAACAGAGATCCTAGGGCATACATTAGAAAACGGGATTCTTGTGTGCTTTTGTGGGTGATCACTCACATTTGTGACCACTCTGTGAGAGCGTTTATATTGGATAATCACCCATTACTAAAATGGCAATAAACAAATTTGGAGTCTGGGATTTAATGAATTGTGTTAGACATTTTATTGATTTTATTAGTTATATGATGTTCTGTGCGTAATGACATGTCAAAGGTCGATTTCAGTTATTTGTTCTAGTACTGTAATTGAGTCAGTTGTATTTAGTTAGTAGTTGGGTAAATTTATATTGAAATATAAAATTTTCAATATTGCAATTTTCGAACAACCTGAGTTCAAATATACATTCAAATATAGATTTTGAGTGCAACCCTGTGCTTCTCTCTGGAGGACAGCTCAGTCTTAGAAAGGATATCTCCACCTGAACTTCAAAGACAGCGCTTCTTGTTAACCCAGCAAGGTTGGTAATATCATCCAGGTCCTCCGGGAACTTTACAGTAACAATCAATAACCAGCTAGCCTTGACGGACCACATCTCCACATCTGCAGATTCGCTCTATGTATCATCAGGAAGATGAAATCAGACCTGTTGGATCCTTGTGTAGGCATCATCTCATGACTGGACTACTGCAGTTCTCTGTTGGCTCCAAAATTGATGGCAAGCCTGATATTCAATGCCTGATATTCAGCCTAAATGAGCACATGTTGGACCTCTCATCTCAGTCCACTGGCTCCCTTGTTGCTAGTCTTCAATGGAACTTCACTCACCTACATGGAGTAACTTATCAGGGCTTAAATTCCATCCTGATTCCTATGCCCTCCAGTCACCTGGACACCTCATGATGGTGAAATAACACACCCAGTATTATTGCTTGACAGATTTGTTCACAATGTCAAAAAAGTGCCTCAAGATTCAGCTCTTCCTATAACTTGCACTTGTTTCTAGTCAGTTGGTGGAAATTGCACTTTCAGCACTTATATCACTGTCAGCTCGGACTGGATTCTGCCACACTTGTAAGTCACTTTGGATCAAGCATCTGTCCAGTGACTAAATGTAAATGTAATATCTTTGATATTGTAATTGTAATGTCTTTGTAAGTTCCTTGATCACAGTGAATATGTAGAATCAGACAGCCTATACATATCTTGTGTTGTACATTATAACTCATAACTCCTTTTTTATCCTGTATGTCAGTAACAGTTTCAAATTATATCCATGAGGTTCCAGGAAAATTTATTTGTATATCATTCTTCAGTAGTTTTGCTTTTAGAATGGTCTTCTTGAATGCAAACATATTTCAGCTGCATACAACTGCACCAAAGATATGAGCTGTGTTCTAAGAATTTTTTTTTTTCCATAAATTATTGTATTGGGGCTTGCAAAACTTGAAAAGTTGGGTAAGGTTGTGACCGTTTTTTCACATTGTTTATGCTGAGATGTTCTAAGTGCAGCCGTTTTAGACTGGAGGCACTAAGTAACAGCATGTGTGTAAGCCGGGAAGAATTTCAGCTGTGGTGCAGACAAAATTGATTTTTTTATTTTATGTTTAATAATACTATTTTCCTACTGAATGCATGACAATGATGGGTTTTTACAGTATCACAACAGCTTGGTGTTTTGTTCTTGCTGTGACCAAAAAATGCCTTCACTTTCCCACCCACCATAATTTCCATATCTGTGTGTTTCATTTTGTCCCTCACCTTCTTTGTTTCCTGTTCTTTTTACGCTGTCGCTATCGTTGTTAGTAAGTCTCACCTGATGTTTGCCTATTTAAACCCTCTGTGTTGGCGAAGTATTACATGTGTAAGGTTGTATTATTAAGATATGTATTTCCTAGTCATGTCTTTGTTCATAGACCCTTGTGATTAGCTTTCTATAGTTTTGACCATAGTCTGTCTTTGTTTTTTGATGATAGATAACCATGCTCTGTTTTGCCAACCTTTATTTTGACATCTTCCTGGTGTACTAACTATAATTTTTGGATTGCCTCCAATAAACACACTTTTACTATGCACTTGTGTCCTGCATCTCTTTCCTGCAACTGCAAGTTACGGAATACTTCCACAAAGTCCGGTATGTCCGGTAAGCCCAGCCCTCTCTCTCCCCATGTCACTGTTTGATTCTGTGGAATTTCCCCAGGCATACCCCCTGGGCATACCTGCTTTGTGCATGCTCCAGACAGTTTTCAACTCCAGTGCAAGATGCTCTGAGGAACTTTACTCACCAAGCAGGGCAAGCATGGTGGACCCACTGGAGTGGCAGTTCCCTGAGCCACCTGCGTTCGAGTACCCAGACTGTCAGCATGCTTTGCCCACACTGCATTAGCCTCTATCTTGTCCTGCGACCTTGTGGAGGCACAGCTATCAGTCTCTTGGGTAAGACCTGTTTCAGCTCTATGGTCTTGCCTCCAAACCCTCCAGCAAACATTGCTGCGTCTCCAGGCTTTCCAGTGGACATCGCCACACCTGAGGGCCCTCCAGTGAATGCTGACGTATCTCTGGGCTCTCCAGCAGACATTGCAGCGTCTCCGAGTTGGGTAAAGCAAACATTGATGCACCAGTGGGCACTGTCTCGACTGTTGCTGAAGAGTTTGAGATAGTCCCTGTTGAGCCGTGGAATAAAGGGGGTTTCAGTCACTTCCACCTTGATTCTGTGCCCTTTGACCCACCCTACTCTGTACACCATCTGTACTATTTTCTTACTAAGTTTTCTTATATGATCATTGTTTCCTTTTCTTGTTACCCTATTGCTATTTATAGTTGTTCATTATTCCCACCTGTTGCTTGTTACCCTCGACTAGTTTGTCTATTTTTGGGGGGGATTTTAACTGTATTTTCTCCCCAATTTGGTTATTGCCAATTCCCACCCACTAGCTAGTTCTCCCCTATCGCACGACAGCTACCAACCGGGGAGGGTAAAGGCTAACATATGCTTCCTCCGAGACACGTGCACCCAGCCACCACATCTTTTCGAACTGCTGCTCATGCAACGTCACACGGCAGCTGAACGCACCTGAAGGAAAGTGCTAACTGCCCTCTTCCATATCCATAACGCCCACGATTGGCTAGTGTCGCTCTAATCGAGAGTAATACCATCCTTCCCACCCAGAGAGCAGGGCCAATTATAGTCTCTTGGACTTCCGGCCACCGCTGGTTGTGGCATCGTTGGGATTCAAACTTGCGTTCTCCCGATGATAGGGCAAACCCTTCTGTTGCACCACTGGGGAGCCCTAGTTTGTCTATTTAAATCCTCATGCAAACTCGAATAAACATGCTTCAAGTGCACAATTGCGTCCTGCACCCCACTCCCACACCCGTACGTTACAGTCATTTACCCAAAATGCAGTTTCTATTTCTGTTCTTTTGTGTGTTTCTCACAAACAGAACAACACCCAACCCAATCACATTCCTACCAAAACTCATTAGAATTCTAATGTGCAAGAGTGATTTGGTTGGCTTTCATACAAATTAAGTCCTAAGAAAAGGTACGACCTTTAACCCCACCACTCAGCCTAACCTTAACTATTTCTAACTCTGACCATTTTCTTCTCAATTTGTCAGATGTGTGGTAGCTTGCAACTCATATAATGACTGATGTTTGGAAATCTGTGTTTCCTTTTGTTCCTGTTGTGTTTTGTGCATTCTAAATGTGTTGAGCTTAAAAATCGAGCACAGACACGATTTCATGAAATCTTACTGGTAGAAGTATTTATCAACAATAGCAGCTGTATATTTTAGAATAATCTGCCTTGCATGGTTTTATTGGGAAACACTTTTTATTATAATTAATATTTGTAACGCTCCTGAGTGGTGCATGAGATGATGCCACAGCCATCCATGGCTGGGAGTCCAATAGAGTCCTGCTCTCTGGGTGGGAAGGATGGCATTACTCTCTCTCCCCTGTCGATTAGTGCGACACTAACCAATTGTGGGTGTCTGTTCACTCATGTATACCAAGGAGGGCAGTTAGCCCTCCCCGGTTGGTAGCTGTCGTGCAATAGGGGAGAACTAGCTAGTGGGTGGGAATTGTCAATAACTAGAAAAATTGGGAGAAAAGGGGGGTAAAATAAAAACAATATTATATTTTTAACAAAGTAGTCAAGCAGGTTCTGTTTTTTAGATGTTGTTGATTAACTATGCGGTATTTGGGTTATACATCACATTTTCAGATTTTATGTTATACTATAACTTGGCTATTTATGCCTTTACCTTTTTATGTTATATACTTGCTAGCATCAGGAATATCGATTGTGTGTAAAAATCCCATTTATTTTCTGTTCAACAGAATTCATTATAATTAATTTATTAACTGTCACAAACCTTCCATTTTGCCTGCCATATATTAAGGGGCCTCACATTTAGGGGCTTTACATTACGAAATTGCACCAAGTCTATGCATTTTTATCTCAGGCAGTAAATCTTAAAACATGTAGGGTGTTTAAAAGAATAATGTATTTATGCATAGCAAACTAAACTGTAAACTGTAATAAATGTAGGCTGTTTAAGTAGATAAATCTGGATTGCCTAACTATAAAGTAAGAAAAGGTGAACATTTTAAAACAGGATAGATACTTTCACTAATTGTTTTTGATCTTCTGTCAGAAACCTGGTTACAAGTCTGCATGTCCTGCCAATAGTCTGGCACTCAGACTAAGAGCTTCAGCCTCTTCCTCTCTTTTTTCACCCCCTCCTTTCATCTATCCTTTTCTGCTCTCTCTCTCTCTCTTCTGCCGGACAAAGTTATATATCAAACCCTCCTTTTGCTCTTATTTGAAAATACTTTTAGTATTTTGACATGAACAGCATAACAGGCACAGAAGAGAATGTGCCTGCATGAGGATAGTGTGTGTGTGTGTGTGTGTGTGAGGCATGGACAGATTAGTGGTTATTGATCCAGACTTTGATGGACAGCGTGCGGCACTAATCGGCATTTTGAGCTCTATCTGTTCACCCCAAGCTGACAGAGACACATGCACAACCTCTCCTCTTTTCCTGTCGTCTCTCTTCTCTTTATCTATGTGCCTCAATTGCTCATTTGTTCTTTCCTAGTTGTTTTCCTCTTATACTGGTGAATCTGTTGTGACATGTGAATACACATAGCCTACTCATCTGTGATTCTACACACACATATTATAAACACATGCTTGCTATCCTGTACACATCTATTACACACATACACACACATATGCAAATACATACTCCCAGAGTCATCTGCGATTCTAATTTAATTACTGTCTCTTGTTTGAAGCCTTCATTTATTGCTGGGTTCTATGTTCAGTGGTTCACATACTCAAGCATGAGACGCACAGAGCAAATAAGTTACAAAAATACGCGCACACACACACACACACACACTCACACAAACGCTGAAAGCCTGAATAAAATATGCAGGTTGTTAATGCTTGATTTGATGTATATTAGGGTAGCTCACCATGCACAGTCAAGCTGAATTCAGCAGAGCAACCATACACACCAAACTAATCACATGCTTTATGCACTCTGTTATCTACTGGCAACAGCAAATGCTCCTGTACACACACACACACACACACACACACACACACACACACACAAACAAATACACACGGCCTGAAACATTACTGCACACCCT
>JAOUQW010000010.1:10067757-10083816 GCA_028565825.1 Olivaichthys viedmensis | reverse complement strand
GTAATCTGTAGATCTGTAGATCAGGTCTAATCTGTAGATTAGGTCTAATCTGTAGATCAGGTGTAATCTGTAGATCTATAGATCAGGTCTAATTTGTAGATCAGGTGTAATCTGTAGATCTGTAGATCAGGTCTAATCTGTAGATCAGAGATCAGGTGTAATCTGTAGATCAGGTGTAATCTGTAGATCTGTAGATCAGGTCTAATCTGTAGATTAGGTCTAATCTGTAGATCAGGTGTAATCTGTAGATCTGTAGATCAGGTCTAATTTGTAGATCAGGTGTAATCTGTAGATCTGTAGATCAGGTCTAATCTGTAGATCAGGTGTAATCTGTAGATCTGTAGATCAGGTCTAATCTGTATATTCTGTCTGTTCTATTTTGTCACACGCATCAGGGGCGAGGGGAAAAGTCGGGGAAGTTTTCGATATACATGAAAGTGTTGATGGAAATGTGTCGAACAAATTTTTTTTTTACCGACAAAGCGAAATTTATGTGACAGCACATTTTAGCAGGAAGTGACGTCATCACGCAAAGCGTTTTTTTTTTATTTAGTTTTTTTTATCGCAAAACGTCTATTTAATGGAAACGAGCTGTCTGCAGAAAAGTTCGCAAATATTTTTTTACGCGTTTTAATTTTATCACTTAAATTATGCGCATAAATTGGTTGGAAACTTGGCTTATGTCTCAGTGTTCAGTAGCTCACTAGTGCTGCAATCACTCTAATTTAACAAACAAATTTTTACTGTTGGGGATAGATGTTAATAAGTTGATGACGACACGGGTGCTTCCAGATGTAAGTCAGTCACATGTTCTGAAATGTGGTAACAGTTATAGATGTATTTAAATTTCTTCTGAGGTTTAACTGCTGGGTTCTGGTGCGTACCAGGTGCAGGTGACATTATTTACAGTAGCTCCACACATTTGGCCCCAACATAAAACCCCAGACCAGTATATTGGAAACGTGCAAATTATGTCGTGGTTAGGTTCTGTTTGTTTTAAAATGTTGTACATTATTTTATAGAAATAACAATTTTATAGAAATAAATGATTTAAGGCACAACTGTTTGATCAGGAATCTAAAGATGATTCTGTTTGGATCCTTCTTGGTGGTAAAAGTTCAATAGACATTGTTTCAGCTTTACAGAAATCCGGATTTAGATCCCTGATGAGCAAGCCTGAGGCCACTGTGACAACGAAAAACTCCCTGAGGCGACATTAGGAAGAAACCTTGAGAGGAACCAGGCTCAAAAGGGCACCCATCCTCTTGTGGGTGACTGGATAGTGGAATTTTGGTCATTACAGTATACCGATATAGAGAAATATAGAGAACAGGCAAGCAGTACTAAATATGTTGAAAGGATATGGAATGTTCTGAATGAGCATTTTGGGAATAGAAGTCCTGGTATGAGCATGGGCGTATAATCTTTATAATCACACCTGTCTGGACTCAATCAGCACATGTGAGCAAGGACGGACTTACGGTGGTGGGGGCCCCTGGGCTTGAGGCATTGTTGAGGCCCTATACCTACACCATGACATTAATCTACAACTGCTCCGACCAAAAAAACAAAAACAAAAGCAATGTCAACCCTTATGGACAGTAATTAAACTAAATTAAAGCACAGAAACTAAATGCAATGAAAGAGCTTAAGGTTATAATTAATTGCCATTACAACAGAAGAATGCAAAAGGTGAGCAAATTATTTATCAAATGTGTGTGTGTGTGTGTGTGTGCATCAGAAAGAAAAAGAAAAGAGAGATTTCCATTGCAAGCAAAAAATAAAAGACCAGGGTTACCACTGCAGCAATTTTGACAAAGTAATCACAACACAAAAGAGACAGCATGCCACCACCTTAACCTCACCTCACCGCTACGTAGCCCACACAACTTATAGCTTCGGCAAGGTTAGCTGATGAACCTGCCATGCTGCATGCGTCAGTCTGAGGAGAGGTTGATGATGATAGTACTGCAGCTGGAGTCGCATCGTCATTGACGCTTGATTTGAAAAATCCAGTCAGTTTTGGAATTCTTTTGAGCATCTCCCTTTCCCACTCCTCCTTTTTAATTTTTTGCGCTCCACTATCATATTTTCTGTTATCCGACATGATGACAATTAGCTAGCTAATATCAAAAGCCCACATGACTGCACCTGCGTGAGTTCGTAACCCTCCCATTGGCAAAACTTAAACCGATTAACAAAAGCCAAATATGACCGTACAACTAAGCAAATCAAAGCACCTGTTCAGTGCCGGCGGCAATATTTCCTAATAAAATATTTTAATCGCTGGACTGAAAACCAGCGTAAATGTATATATGATGTATATGTAATTCTAAACTGGTTGTTGAACATGAAAATTCATTATACATATTAATGTGTTTTATAAGTATGTACATCATGTATGGTTAGACTACCAGTGTGCTTAACATAATAGATGCCACGTTGCAACAGTGCATCCAAGTGTACTTTCTCTTCAGTATTATTGGCCATTTTAAGGGATGGAAATTCAGTTTTCCCTCTTAGCCTTATTCTGTAATATCTATCTGTGCAAAATTACACTATCCACATGTCATAATTAAGTCTAGTAGAGCAGAGAGATACTCTACTAGGCCCCCTCCTTTACTACAGAGGTCTAGTACAACAGGAAAAGAACCAGGACATAGGGCACAGCTTGCAACACAGGACATTCTCTAGTGGTCTCTATTCTGTCCTTAATGAGCTGCCAGCCAGGAGACATTATTGTTAATAACATTAGTAATTAACTGCTCCCAGTACTGCAAGTGTTGGCCTTAAGCCACCTTCTGAGAATGTGCTTTTGGCATTCTTTTGGACTTTGCTACCAAATAAGTTTCAGAACCCTGTTTTATAGGCCCAACATCATATTCCCATACCTTATCGCCGAACCTCTGACAGAAGCGCCAGGGCAAACTGACCAAAGAGAGTACAGGCGTGAAAGTCTATGAGCACTGGGGTGCTGTGCTTCGACGTAGTGTTCCCCTCAGAACATGAAGTCTTGGAATGCCACAAACCACCCGATGATGCTTGGGTCATCTACTGCAGAGGGGCATGGTTGGTCACCAGCATGAAGGGCCGGCTGGTGAGGTGGTACCATAGCTCCTCCACTGCCCATTTCATAGCGAGGGCTTCCCACTCCACTGCCACCTTCATTTTGCAGAGGAGAGTTTACGACTAATATGTACAATAGAATTTTCCTTGCCTCCAATCGTTTGGGAGAGCATGGCACTCAAGCCTGTCTCCAAGGATGAATGGCCAGCTGAAGTAAAAAATTATTAGATGAGAGCATCTTTCAGCAGGAAGGGAGACCGACTCAGCTTAATGCCCTGAAGACCCAAGAAAAGCTGTACCTGTTTTTTGTCGTTGGCTGTGGAAAGCTGTGTACTGCCTCCACCTTCTTCTCCGGGAGCCTAAGAAGTCCACACCCAATATGCTAACCCAAGTACTGTCAGGGGTGGAAAAATCACTAGCTTGGGCGCCCAGGTCAAGCAGATTACGTGTCTGGGCTATCGTTTTTTTATTCGTAGTTGCCTGGCAGACAAATAGGTACAGTAGGCTGCTGATATAGCTTTTTATTCTACCGTCCACCAACCAGAAAAAGAAAAACCACTCAATTGACTTTTACAAAATGTATTACTTGATATGTGCGCACGTGAGCTAGATGTGTTCGTGTATGTTAGTGTCTAGTCCCGCCCTGTAGATTTGTGCTAAGTGTATCCACCTGTTTCCTGTTAGATCCCCTTGATTAGTGATTGTTTAAGAAGCCCCCGCGTCCCAGTCTAGTTTGTCTATAAATGTTAACCGTCACACTGTTATATGTCATGCGGTGTTTGTTTCCCATTTTTCCGTTTAATGTTTAGTCCGTTCAATAAATGTTCATTATGTTGCTCAGCGGCTGTGCGTTTGTGTCCTGCCATCCGCCAAACCGTGACATAAACACAATGGGCTCCAGAACAGTGCAGCACAAAACTGTCATACAACTCTGCTAATAGCAAGTCGAGTGAAAATAAAGACGCGGCCAGACTCAAATAAAATGTTTTATTTGAGATGCAAAAACACCACAGCTTATAGCCAAAATGTTAGCCAAAGACTTGCTGCCGTTTTGTCGAGGGCTCAAACACGACATGCTACATCAAAGACATTATCAGGATAAAATAAAGACTATGGCTACACAGAGTCATCCTCTTCCCGGGAATTGGAGAACTTGTATTAACTGTGTATTAATGCAGTTAACTAGCTAACTAGCTTGTCATGCTTTATGGTTAAATTACGTAAGCCAACACTTTTTAGCTTAGTTAAATAGGTTCATGGACAACCAAAGCAATAGACTGGGCAAGCACATTGGAGCTTTCACTCGCCCGGTGGGCTAGCTAATGAATCTATCATTTGTTCACCCCTGACTGTGCCTAGACCAGGCCTAGGTAACAGTGTTTGGCAGTTAATCCAGCCCCACACAGTGTCTCTAGGACCTTATAGAGGTGCACCAGATGTTTGGCTCTATTCTCTCAATAAATGATGACGTCATTCAGATATGTATGTGCACAGTGGTGGGGTCAGAGGATGGCGTCCATCAAGCGCTGGCCCGGAGCTTCATGGAATACAGGATCCAGTACTACAAGAAACCACTGGGGGTGCTGAAAGCTGTTTTGGCCTGGGCCTCTGGAGGGGAGTGAGTGAGACCTGCCCGTAGCCCTTTGTGAGGTCCAGGCTTGAGAATAAATGAGCCTGTCCCAGTCCCCCTATAAGCTCATCCAACTGGAGCATGGAGTAGGTGTCAAAGCCGGAAAATTAATTCAACCACTGGAAGTCATTATAGAAGCAAAGGGACACACCCAGCCTTGGCACTATAATGACGGAGCTGGTGGATTCCTTGACAGATAGGGCAGAGAGGACCGGCACCGCTCTATTCGGGTTTTTTTTGTAGGTTTTTATGGTAGGTGTGCTCACCTTTTTTGATGCCCAGGTTGGCAATCCAGTCAGTGATAGATCCCAGTTTCTCTATAATGGTGGAGGGGCCCTGCCAGGTTGCCAAGAACTTGTAATCAGCCATGGGGACACCACTTTTTTAGACAGATAGACAGATAGAATAGGTTTCTTAACAAACAAGGCTTTCTTATCCACTGCTGCCATCAATGTTGGCCTGGAGAGCAGACTTTGTCTGGCGAAATTGCAATCGATGGTGGCAATTAGGATTTCCATTACCTGTTTTAGAAGCCTGGCAAAATTGTTAAGAAATGTTAAGAAATCATCCCACTGGGAATTATACGTAACTAAACTATAACAGTCAATATCCATCTAACTCTCTATCGATCAACCTGGAAGGACAAAAAAGGGTCCCCTGTAACCCTTTCTTCATGACATCAACCATCAGGAGCTGTATACCACCACTGTGCCACAAACAGTTTTCCTGGAACCCATGTGTTCGGTGGTCTTTGTACACAGATATGTACACATCAGTCATCTCCTGTACATCCATCATTTTAAATAAATAAAAGAATGAATGAATTGATGAATGAGTGAATGACACAGTAGAGTCTTTTGACTGACTGGTCACTGTTTAAACAGTACAGAATTCCTAAAGCATAGCTTTTACCATAAGCATACCTTTTTGTCCTGCTTCCAGGAATAGGCCAACCATCTGGGAAAATGAAAATTAGTGCATGCCGTTCTGTATGAATGATGTTACCTGCTGTTAGACCAAGAATCCTCATATGAATGTAGCTAGCAGGCTAGCTAGCAGGTTGGAGAGAGTAAAAAGCTATGTTCTTACACAAGTGATGAGTCAACATGCTCATCAGCAGAATCATAGTGGTTACTCGCCAAATTACGACCTTATAAGAAATTATAAAGGAAGCTGTGCCCATTTTGACATGAAGGAAAAACAAGGCATTATCTCTGACTGCATGGAGGATGAGCGAGCATTTATTATTGCAGCTCATTTTTGCTGAATCTGTGGTGAGAAATATAAACACTGTGGGGGTGTATTATTTTCATGGAACACTAACGCATAAGTAAATAAATAAATGTGTTCATGCTATAATAGTCTGGAATTGGTTTTGTATTTGTCATCATGGTGAAGGACTACCTGTGGCTCATTTTGTTTTTGTATTTTCTACCATTTTGCTTGTAACAAACTAGGTGTACTCGTTATACACAAGAACAATACTACTAATGGAGCCCCGGTTAAGAACAAAATAGTTTTGAGAATACAGCTTATAAATTTTGTTCTTCTGTTTTTATAAAGGTTGTGTAATTGGGGTACGTATTGGGGTTCATAACAGTATAACACGTTGTGCTATTTATGCTTGTCATTCTTTAGGGAAGTTCACTTACACTTAGTTTATCTGTAGCTATCTACTGCACAATGTGGGTGTGATCGAAACCAGCTCGAACTCTACAGAGGGGCCAAGGAGAGATGTTAACTTTCTGGGGAGATTTATTGTTTAGGAATTGAAATATTGTGCTTTCAACCAAACAAATACCTACTGCATTTTAAATACAAAATGAAGTGCATGATTTTATTAGCATGAAATGTGCAACTATTTCTGATATATGTAGCATCAACATTTTCTTTACATAAATATGCATTGCACAGTTCATTTCATATGATCAATGAGATGTAGACATGGTTTTTAGTGCGTATGCTCAGTTGCAGCTCTTTGCCTGGCAGGACTGTAGGGCAATACAGTTTGTGTGCTCTTATCTGAAACTGTTTGAGTGCTGCAGCTCCGCAGTGCTCTTTTCTTCGAATTTGGACTCGGGTGATATTTGCAGACTGATCTGCGTGTCAAGGCCCCCATTCTCAAAGGTTGCAGGCTAGAGGACAAAAACACGGAGTCACTGGATGAGAATTTAGAGGATTTCCTGCCACCACTTTCTTCATAGAAATCATCATCATCGCAGCATAGAGCATGATATTCTACACTGTCACAGTAATGGATTTTCTCCCTGCTGCCAAGGAGCCAGGAAGCATTTGGGCTGTAGGAGGCCCATATGGGTCCATTTATGGCAAGTAAGTCTCCACAACTTCGTCGATACAGGCCTGGTACTTGGATTTTAGCAGTGTCTAGGAGAGAGTTCTGTAGTAAGTGGGTTAGGCCATTGCTCTCAGAAAAAGCCTCTACTTTGTAAAGGTCCCCTAATGCTCTCTCACTGCCGCTTCTACTGCAAGCCAGGGTCAGTTTGTCATCCTCTGTGTCTTCTTCAAAGTCCAAATCAATGTGTGCTGTCATCTTGTCAATTTGAGCCACTACCTGTGGAAATAGGAAATTTTAGAAATGGAATTAGGGAAATTGAGTTTAGAATTTTGAATAAAGAAATAAGGAAGAAATTCACAAACAAAACTGAGCAGTGCATTTTCTAAACACAAACTTTAAAAAATATTTTCTGTGTATATGTTGGAGCTTATGGATATTTATTTTTTTGCTTTACCAGTAACAACATCTTAACACATGCTCACTCATACACTCTCACTTCAGTACTGTTTTTTTTGTTGTTGCACAAGGCAAACTCAAGGCTGGCACACACAAAAGACGCAAAATCAAGCGTAGGTGGAACAGATTCACACAGACACTGATGGAGGCCTCTTTGCACATACAGTTATCAAAAAAGACTCAGTTAAAAAACAATTTAAAAATGAGCGTGCAGTATGTACGGCTGATCTAAGGGTGAATAAGACATCCTTCTTAAATGCCTTCCTAAGGTTAATGATCTGATGACTATCACCACATTTAAAGCTAAAATAAATTCTCTTTAAATATAAATATTTTTAATATTTTAAAATATTTACACCATTAGTTTAGTTTGTTCATTTAGTAGTTTGTTAACTTTTGTGATTAATTTGAAATGTTTAACGCGTTAATAAAACAATAACGTAATTAGTGAATTGCTTATCAGGTTGATATACATGTTGTTATTGTGGAGGGGACACGGGGAACGAGTGGGTAATGACCAAGTGGCTACACCTGTGTGTGTGTGTGTGTGTGTGTGTTTTACCTCTCTGAGCTCTCTAGCCACATCCTTCAGCTTGCTGAGGACCTCCTCCAGCTGTTCCATCACCATCCTTATGTGACTACGGATGAACTCCCTCTGATCCAAACTCTCTGTTACAGCCAGAGATCCTAGAAGCACACTGTGGGACATCCTTCACATGGAGACAGCAGCAGCCAAAAGGGCAGAGGATCCTGGGCTTCATGTCTGAGGCCCCCTAAAGGCACAGCGGTTATCACAGTGAGAGCTGTTGTTGCTGTGCACACGTCACTTTGACTGTGAGACTCCTCGCAAAGCTTGACTTGGCCGTGACAGATTTTGAATAGTTTCTGTTTTATCCAAGAATATTCATCAGGGTTAAAAAGATAGCAGACTGGAAGACAAATGGATTAGATAATATTGAGAAGAAGTAAACTAAAATGCGCTTAACCTTAGATATGTGGATATTTTTATCTTTTCAGTAAGATGTATTCACTGATTTCAATAAAAAAGAGAGAGTTACATAATTGACAAAATCTTTGTTCAATGTTCTTATTTAAAAAGGAAATGTTGATATTCTAGGAATTTGATGGTGTCGGTTGTACAGAGACTACCTTAAACAGTGCTAAAAGGGATTATTGATTCAGCATGTAGCATTTGTACTCACAGACTTGTACCAGTGATTATATTTTCCATGTCTGGAAGCTGAATAATCCGTCTCAGTGCAAAAAGTCATGCTTCTTCAATTAGAGTAAGACACACATAGAATCCAAGAGAAAAAGCTCATGAGAAGCTCAGCATATCCAACGTGACCCCCAGGAGGAAATGCAAAAATACTCACTGCAAAACACCCCAGTTTCTGTAAGAAAACCATCACCCCTGAGAGAGCAAGTAAAAAGACGAAAGTGCTGGCCCATTCATTTCCAAACATGCTGCACTTTTGTTAAACACCACTTCAGTAGCTATCCTTGTCAGTTTTTCATAGCTGTGGCAATGGTCTGGGTTTGGTATTGTCCAAGCTATCGAAATCGAAGCTTGAATGTCCGTGAGTGTCCATTAGAGCCTGTTGTGAGGTTGTGTGCTGCTCTGCGCTTCAGTACCGTGTACTGCATCCCTCATCTCCATCAGCTTGAGCTCAAACAGCTTGAACCAGGCTTTAGTTTGTTGCTTTTAGCCCCCCTACCTCTCTCCTTCCCTCTCTGTCTCTCTCATACTCCTGCTCTTTCATCTTCTCCCTCACGCAACCTTAAACATTTATTTCCCATCTTTCCTCCTCACGCTGTTCCTCTTCTAGAGGTCCTTTTAGTAGTCTCTCCTGTACAAAGTATGTTCTTTCGTCTCTCTCACACACACATTCCCAGATACACTGTGTATCACTTCCTCCACACTTCAAACACACACACACACACACACACACACATACATCCTCCTGCTTCATCTCAATCTTTTACAGAGCTTGCCACCTCAATTGGGGAAGAAAATTTATTCAATTCAGTGTTGCCATGCCTGAGATGAATACGCTGGCACTGCGGCAAAGGAAGCAGGGCAGATTATTCCATTAAATACATTAATGAAAAGCATGGAAAAAAGAAGAGTAACAGGAAACCACTCCTGCTCCAGCTCATGCTCCTGCTGTAATTATATGGGATGTGGCCTCTCCTCAAAAGATCATAAAGCACAATATAAATCAAATTTGTAGAAATCGGCTAGACATCAGTCTTATTTTCATACCATTAACTCAAATTAACTCAAAAGTTAGATACTCATCTATATAAGATGACTCACAAAGAGACATCAATAGACTGATTGCTGTCCCACTTCACTTCATCTGAACTGACCCTGTCTAAAACAAAGTAGAAATAAGAAAAATATCCAATGCTTTAAGGCTGTAATGCCTCCTGTTTTCATTTTCTATCATTTTCCTTTTGAAGCAAATTATGCTCAACCTTGATGACCATGAAGACCACAATGCAAGTCACATCAAACCATGGCTAATGTAGCAAAATGGATTTTACATTATGAAGCAATTTTAGGAGACGATAATGCATCAGTTACCATGTGTGATCCTTCAAACATATTAAGCACAGCTAATTAATACCTTCTCCATTCTGTGAAAACAGGTGTTGATATAAATGTAGTTTTTCTACCAAGAGCTTTTGTGCCCTCTGCTGGAGAAACTTGTGATTTAAGACCACGAAAGAATGAAATTACTGTCAGACACAAAATGCAACAATATCTGTTTACTAGACATGAAGGAGACACAAAATAATAAAAAAGTAAACAAAAATGGTCTAAAAATTCCTCCACCACTTGACCTTTAAAGAACATAGTCACAGCTTGATTCCAGAGTTAGTTACCTAAAATATGTTTAAGATAATTCTGTATTGATTAATTTACGGTATCAGTTAATTCATGACTAACTAAGTATTTATATCAGAAAGGAATACAATGTTTTATTATACCAACATAAAGGACAAAAATAAAACAAAAATAAAAAAGGAAGACAGAAAACCCCTAAAATGGACTGTAGTTCTTTCCCTGAAGTCAACAATACATTCCGATACATAATGGGGTGTACAGCAATAACATCAACATCAACACACAAACAACACCTATCTACACATGGCACAAGGTTTGATTCGATTCACAAGTTTACCAAGCACCACACATGACACACCATACACAGACAACTACCTTTTTAGTTCTACTGTCAATTGTCATCCATTCACTTTACACTATAAACAAGGCTTCATCTACTTTTGACAGTGTTACTATATATGCAGTTAAGTCATAGCACAGAGGTGGGCAGTGGGTGTTGGCAATGGACACTAGGCTTTGCCTTTGCTGGTGCGACTGGTGTCATACATTATGTCAATATCACCTCATTACATCACTCATTTTAGATTATCAGATGTTTTTAACTATGCAACCTCTGATCTGAGCATACCAGACAGGAATTGTAAAACACCCTTTGCACTGGAGCAATGTCAACTTCTCTAGGGCACTAGAAGGCTGTGGACAACAGCAGGAGATGAAATCGCTCCGGGAAGTGATTCACTTTTTATGCTGATCTAGTACCAGTTTCATGAGCAGTCAAAAAAAAACTGGCAACTCCTACCAACACCGTGCCAAAAGCTCTAAACTTGATGGTCCTCGTTAACCAAGCCCCATGGCCATACCAGTGTAACAGCTATGACACACTGAGCACTAAAGCCTTACACACACACTTACTCAAAATAATAATTAAAAACAAAGGTCTTTACAGAAATCAAATTACAGGAGTGCAAACATATATATTAATATACACATCATACATGAGCACATGGACCATCACAGTTTTTGAGATGACGTGCTATTTTACAGGCCTTGTTAAAGACATTTTGATTACATAAATTGTACATGTATAGTGTAATCTTGATCTATTTACTTATTCATTTCCTTGAATTTGTTTCATTTAAGCATACTTAAGAGTATATAAAGACTCTTCAGTTCTATAGCTTAAAATCTAACCACATCCCAGTGTCACTATAAACATAAATCTATCAATATACTGTCCTGTATTAATTACACAAATTACATGTATTGAAATATAACAACCTTATCAGTTGACATAATATTCAAAAACATGTAATATCGCAACAACAATTACTAGTCACTGTATCACAGCAAATATTTACACAAAATTAGGTATTACGGTAAAATCCAGATTCCTATTAGGAAATAACAAAATTCAGAATTTATCAGTCTAAATGGATTCATATTGGTGATAATATCTGTGTAATTCAAACAGAGACCAGTGTGCTTTACCTGCAAGTATTTAACTCCTGCTATTTCTCAATAAATATGTCTCAGTTCACCAAAATGGCCAGAAAGATTTATGCAGACAAATTGTGAACTAAATATTAAAGGTAATGGTAAAGACATTAAATCAGATTAGGCCTGAAGTGATTTATAACAAAGCAGTAGCTCATGGTGCAGTAATTATCTATGTAGGTGATTGAACACTTGAAAACTTGAAGTGGGCTAAGCTTTGTTAGGTATCGTTTGCTAATAGAATCCCTGACTACTGCTACTGTCATTTAAAATAAAGGTCAGTGTATGCGAAGGTTTTTTCTTCTAACAAGTAATCTCAAAACCATTTTATAGCTATCATGTTTTTTAAAAACTCAGCTTTAAACTGATATTCAACAAAAGAGCAAGTTTCCTCAGCTTGACCTTTGACCAGTGCTGCTGTACTGGAACTATTTGAGGTACAACTGAAATCCCAATACAGCCAAACTGTGAAATTTGACAAAATTAATCAGAAATTAGTCAATTAGTCACATTTCTGCTCTCTAGACACAATTACAAAAAAACATTGATTTAAAAAAGGTAAATATATAAGTGTATGGCTATCTGTGTCCTAGCAAACAAACTGGAATGAGGTTTTAAAACTAAAGCTAAATTAAACCTTTAAGACAAATTGTTAGGACCTACTGTAAGGCCACTTTATGATACTGGACAAAGATCGATGGCTCACCAACTGAAATGCAAAGTAACTGTTTCATTTACTGTGTTTATTAATACACTATTTTACATAAATTGTAGTAATTGATTAACAATTATTTATGTATTACTACTAGTGTTACCCTTTAGCTGATTTAGTTCCTCATTAAGAATTAATTTGAAAACAGTCATAATAAATCATCTGATTAGGAGCCAAATAGCCAAATAGAAATACCTAGATACAGTTGGCTTTTCAAGGGCTCTTTAAGAAATTTACTACATAAACACAGAGCAAAGGAATATTTCATTATTTGAGCTCTGTTCCAGTCGTACTTTAGGGGGGAAAAATAGTATACAGCCATTACAAATGTTTTGATACCTCAAGGAAAGAGTTGTAATATAGTACTGATAGGGTCTAGGGTAGCGTTTCTCCACTCCAGTCCTGAAGGCCCACTGCCCTGCAGAGTTTCAGGAATGGGGTTGAGAGACTCTGGTCTTGAGAACAAAAATACTACCATACACAACAGCTGAAGCAAAGGATGACGCATTATTGTACTGGTGAAAATCTGTCTAAAATGAAATTGGTCAGGTAATTGCTCTCCTTCTTTTTGTTATTCCTCTTTGTCCCCCTCCCTAATACCCTGGTAACACTCCCTTCCGCCTGTTTCCTACTAAATACCCATTACATGGGGTCATCATAGTTGTAAGGGGGAGGGGCAGAGTACTCTTGGCCCTGCACTGCACCCTGGGCTGCCCCCATAGCTGCCTGCTGGGCTGCTTGTTGCACATGGGGGTTTTTCCAAGCACCTGTCGTCCATTCCTCCTGGGCCTTGCTCATGCTCCCTCCACTGCCACGGTAGAAGTTATGGACCTGCACCACACAGAAAGGTAAGAAAACTGGGGTTTTTTTGTGGGAATTTCAGTTGCTACAATAAATAAAATAAAAAAGGGTTCTTTTGACAATAAAATGACTTTGATAATAAATATATCGTCGCTGTCCAATGAAAAACATGTATCTCCAAAATTCCAATTTTTCAGGAACACGAAAAAACACTTTTTCATATTATTAATCATACACAATAAATCCGAAATTCACGGTGTGATTTATCCGCTTTTCATTGGTCATTTAGATGTTAACTGCTGTGGGGTAGATGGAGTTTTTTTTGCCCACATTCCATATATGATAAAAAGTAAAAAACGCAAAAAGTGGAGAGACAGCGATGATTGATGTGTATATATATATCACACACACACACACACTTATTACCCACCCCACACTAGTGGTGGACAAAAATAAATTCACGGGATAGCACCTGCAAATGATGGAATTACCCAAACAACCCATGTACATCTAATCCTGTCTGAATAGGGCTGAAGTTTATAGTATGCAACTATGTGGAATTATATCCTATTATATTTATGCATATTAACTCAGTGGCCTTTATCCATCTCTCACCTTGATCTCGGATGTTTTCATAGTGAATGGGTCCCACGGGCCTCTTCATCTGCTCCTCTTCCTCCCTTTCCCACTCTTCTCTCTGCATCTCCCGCCTCATGTCTTCAGACAACAGAGTCCTATCAGCTCCAACCACTCTATATATACACACACACACACAAAGTTATGCATATAGGTACAAAGCGTAAAAAAAATTATTATACATTATACGTGTGTAAAAGAAAATAGAGAGCGTCTATGTTATGTACCGTTTGCCCTGTAAATCTTGGTCCATTTTCTGAAACTTGGGTAAATCCTTTCTTAAACATTTCCTTGATCGACCCAGCGCATCGACATAGTCCACCCTGAGAGAGAGAGAGAGAAAGAGAGAGAGAGAGAAAAAAACAAAAACCCACACTTAGGCCATGCATTCTCTGTTATTTAGACATACTGATCATGCTTGACGACTGGCGTTGTACCATTCCTCATCTGCGCTCTGCGCCGGTGGGACGGGGACGTGCGTGTCCGAACCTTCTCCATCTCGGTCTCCTGTTTCAGCCTCTCTGCTCCGTGCCACTTTCTTCTGCTCGATTATCTTCTGGGTGAAGTCCACCAGGTACAGGCTTTCCGTCTCCTCATCTAAACGGGAAAAGCATCACGGTGTTATTTCAATCTTATGTGTGCGGTTGCCAATTGATAAAAATAAATAAATAAAAGCGTTCCATAAGACCATATTCCCCAAACACATGGGGGTTGCCAGCACCTGGGAAATCCCCTTTAGTCATTTGTTCGTAGAGTCGTGCTTTCTCCTCCAGCTTCTGTCTAGTGTGAGCAGAAAGAAATGTTATTATGAATGAAAGACAAAGTGAAGTTGTGTGTAAGACCACTGTGTAGTGGGTATATTAATTAATGTTGGACTACATAACTATTTTTTGTTAAAAATTAAATAAGTAGCATAACTGTCAGTCAGTAGAGTAGAAAAACAATACTCCAAACATGGTGTTCTTGTGCTGCTGAAAAGCCTAGAATATGTATTCAAAGTCTGAGCTGCTGGGACTCTTGGCACTCATGGATACATCATACGCCATCATGCCACAGGCCCGAAAGAAGGTCTGGCAACTATCAATATTACTCTCTTAGCTGAAATTAGCCTAAATTTAGTACCCAGTAACTGTGAAAGATTGATGAGCACAATAAAGTTTTCTTATTTTCATAATGGCAGCAGATAATTACATCCTCATAAGACAATTTGTTCACTACGTCTTCAAAACCAGAATATATCTTGAATGTGTACTGACTTTGTCACTTGCACCCATCAGATTAATCGGCACAGGTGAGGCATAAACAGCACAACTGACATTACGAAATGCTGTTCTGTGATTTGCTTGCAATAACATATTTCTATCAGAAAGGCCAAAAATGTTGTGTACTGCTGCTTTAAAGGAGCAGTGTGTTAAACATTGACAAGCCTTTCCTCCTCCCCCAGCTGATCCCACCACTTCTGTTGAAACTATTTCCCAATCTAAATCTCCGGTCGTCTCCAGACATGGTCTGCATTACAGAGAAAGCTGAAATTCCCTCTCATTAGCGCTTTTCATAAGCTCGCAGATTAGATATGATGACGTTGAGCACTTCAGTGAACGACACAGAACGTAGGCCCAAAGGCCATGAGACCAGAGATTTAGATTGGGCATTTGTATGCCCTGTGAGTTGCCTTTTTTTAAAAACAAAATGGGGTGATGAGCTGTATTCAGTCTAGGGGCAGGGCTAACTTCAGGGTCAGGGAAAAAACAACTATCGAGATCCAAGGTATGACAATATTGTGAATCACAATTTTCCCAAAATATCTTTGAAACGATACGATCATTCTTATTTGATTCTTTTTTCTTTTCTTTTTTTTTTAACAAACGGCACCTTTAAGTGTTATGCCAAGTCTCACCTTGATGTGTCCAAGTTTTGTTCCTCCTCTGCGCTTTTCTCCATGTCCCTCTGCGCGCGTGCAGTCACCCCTTGGTTCTGTTTACTCCACACGCTCGGTTTCTACAGGTCGACCAACACACACGACATAGAAAGAAAGAAAGAAAGCTTCTTTATTGTCACATATACAAGTACAGTACAGTGAAATTTGATTCTTCATATCCCAGCATGTTGGTAAG
>JAOUQW010000010.1:10056741-10067657 GCA_028565825.1 Olivaichthys viedmensis | reverse complement strand
AATGCACCATGTCACAAAGCAAAAGTTGTCTCAAACTGGTTTCATGAACATGACAATGAGTTCAGTGTTCTTCAGTGACCTTCCCAGTCACCAGATCTAAATCCAGTAGAACGCCTTTGGGTCATCACATGACTGCATGGTTAAATGCTGTATGAAATAACTGAAGATTGAACAAAGTTAAATATAGACTTTTAAAGAGCCACTTTAAAAGTGATTTGCTTTCTGTGCTCACAAATTAATTTTTCCACGGTGAGGTTCACATTGGTATGGAATTGCCCGGAAGTATTCTGGGGCATTTGGGAACAGTAGCCAGTCCTTGACTGTACTCACTGTCTGGTTCACTGGGTGGGAAAGGGCCAGCTTTTATGTTATATCTAGGGAAAATCTCAGGATGTTTTGAAGAGATGTCTCCTCTCATGTCTCAAATGTATATTTAAAATAATTGACCTTCAGTGAACCACTGAAATTTCTATGGCGATTTAGCTCTTAAATATGAAATTTATAATTGCAAAGAGTCTCAAACGTCAAAGCAAAGAAAAAGTACAAAAAAAATGGTGGAACAAAGAAAAGAGATTTGGACTGATTTGACTGATACATTTTAGTCAATAAGGGTTTTAGATCTTGGGGGTTAGCTGAACTTTTATCTAATAACTGGCTATTAGGGTCTCATTAGTGTGTGTCTGCTGCTTAATAATTGATCAGGGATTTAGGGATAAGGCACTCAGGGGAAAGCAGAAACCCTCAGTGAGCTCCAGCTCTCTCAGAATCCTGTGACCCCTCACTGCCTTGGGATCATTCCCCAGCTATTAGCACATTAGCACTCAAGTGGCTAATAAATGTGTCCCCTCTACAGCCCATTACAGGCTACAGGCATCTGTACTACACTATAGGTTAGTGCGTAGTAAGAGAAATAAGGCTGTTGTATAGCTTATATTACTGCAGACTACAAGAGATTGATATTGACTTTTAATATGCTCATGGTTTGGAATATAGAGTATCAACAGTTAACACCAAGAACGATTAGGAAAGCTATGACTCTGATTTGAGAAAAATTAATCAAATAAGTCTGTGGTGATTATAAATGGTGATGGACCTTATGCACTTTCATTATCATACCAACTAATCAAAAGTATATTCTGTATTCATGCTTTTCTCATAGTACATACAGACTTTATGCATGCTCACAGCTATTTGAACCCAAGCGATGTTATAAATAAATGCCTAACCCATTGTTTTTTTCCTCTTTCTTCTCTCCTGTAGGTAAGTGTGTGTCTGTGTGATGTGCACATTTGAGACCTTTGCTAACAGCAGGTGAGTAAGTCTGGAAGCAGCCTGCTCATATGGGGTGTTTTTTTTAGTTCCAGTCTACTGAGCCCAGCATCTGGCCTGCCTTCATTATGCTTTACTTTCAGATGCGGGCGCTGAATTTCTTAATTTCTCTTCTGCATATTAGTTGCATATTTGTTTGTACATTCACATGTACATCGATTCATTTAGCAGATGCTTTTATCCAAAGCGACTTACAATTGAGCTGAGCAGTCAGGGTGTTCTGGCGATCACTATCTCAGAATCTCAGTCACTGAGCCACCACTGCACCCTTTGATGAAACTCTTGTTTGTTGTAGGAAGTGTAATGGTGGCTCGTAAGTGCAAAACACATTAACAAACCAGAAACGCAACAGCAAAACCAGAAACACAACAGCAAATTCGGAAACGAAACAGCAAATTTGGAAACAAAACAGCAAATTTGGAAACACAACAGCAAATTTGGAAACGAAACAGCAAATTCGGAAACGCAACGGCAAATTCGGAAACGCAACGGCAAATTCAGAAACGCAACAGCAAATTCAGAAACACAACGGCAAAACGAACGCTGAAAACCCGCCTAAAGGAAGCCAGAACATCAGCCAGTGAGGAGTAATTCTTTCTTCTGAATAACCCGGCTTCCTTTAGGCGGGTTTTCAGCATTTGCATACTCATATTAATGCCATGCAAAGTTGATAGCAAATCTAAAATAACATCATATGAATGCCCTTGATAAAAATAAGCACGAATAAAAGCATCAGTAAAATAATCATATTTAGGCTCATATTTCCTCTTACTGTAAACATCCTCCAGCTCTCTGTTTTCCGCGGTATCTCAGACTGACACGTGCTGCAGCCAATCAGCTATGAGCATGTGATGTTCAATAAGGACCTACCCTTTCCGTTTTGAATTCATGTTGATGTGTTTCTGCTGTTGCGTTTTTGGTTTTGCTGTTGCGTTTTCTGATTCACTGTTGCGTTTTTGATTAGTTAATGTGTTTTTTGCACTTACGGGCCACCGTAAAGTGTGGTTTGTGAAGTTGCATGTGTCGTTATGAGGTAGCATGAGGTGCTTTAATTCTTGAGTGTGAAAGCCCAAAATCTCAGGCTGGTAATTCCTGCCCCTTCTCATGCAAGGGTAGCTGTTCTCTGGCTCTGCCTGAAATTACTCCATGCAAAGGCACAAAAGAGACCATGTGAATATAGGATAGGGTCTTAATGCTTTGTTCCCGGAGTAAGAGTAGTTCTAGCTTGGTGTGACACGTCCACTGGTTGCATAAGTTTTATGTCAGGACTTGCTGAAACAGTGCACCCCACGACTGACACTGAGCTTCTTTAAAGAAACTGTGATTAATGTTATGTTGTATAATATGTTGTATGATTTATCTAAGGGACACCGTCTCTGAGTTCTAACATCTAAGAGTCCATGCTCCATGAGGAAAGGAGGCTTTCAGAGCAGGGCAAATTTATTTACAATATTCACTGAAAGCAAAATACTTCTGCACTTTGAGCTTACATTGCACTATAACATATCTTAGGGAAGTGGTTTTTAGGCTGTAAAGTTTTAGATATATAGTAATATATAGTACTCAAACTTTTTATAACTTGGGACGTTGAACAGACCCATTTCGTGACGTGACTATGATTTACGTAGAACAATGCTCTGAAGTTTATCTGCTTTCTGTTGCAATGTAACTGGTTTTAGTAGCCACAGGCTTGTGAACATCTTTGACCCTTTTGTTTTTTGGGGTAACACCTGTGTTGCTGCTATACCTGCTGAATTATCCTCAGTTCCTTAACTGGCTTCCTTAATTAAATATTTCACTGAAAAGGCTGACACTAGCACTTTGGTACAGACTTTTTTTTTCTTTTTCTGTGAAGATCACGAGGAGTGAGTATGCCATGTAATATGGTTGCATATTCAGGAGCAGCGGGTGGTATTTCTGAAAGAAGCTCATGAGCAGCTAAATGAGATTTAGGCTAAGCCTTCCAGTCTTATGCATACGCTGATAGACTCTGAGTGAACAGGTTGGGGCTACGTCAGGCTTTGTATTCAGGTGAAATACTGGCCTGCCAAAGGCATTTCTAATGTAAGGCATTTCTATGGTGACTGCCGCCATTGCCTTCTGCCCTCAGTCCATCTTTCAGGGATAATATTACAGCACACTGCATCCACACTACATTCTTGGTGAATAATTCAGTAATTAAATATTGTCACCACCAGTAGTTTGCCAAAGGTAATCATTCAGAAGAGAGAGTCTTGTTTGTTCATTTCTCTGAGTAATTGCCTATTATTGATTCACTACAGAGAGACATTCAGTGTTCATTCAACAAAGGGAATAGAAGAGTTTATCTATTTATGGTGAAGACTGCAGAGAAAGGAAAGCGTGAACATTGATTTGTATTTTTTAACACTGAACAACATTTCATTATTTAGTCCATATTGCAGGGTGAGCTGAATGTGGATTCCCTTCACCACATGGCGTTCTTTCCATATTTATAAAAACACTCAAGACACTTGACAAGATAATCTTTTATTCTGAGAATTGGGGAGAGAGAGAGAGAGAGAGAGAGAGAGAGAGAGAGAGAGAGAGAGAGAGAGGTAAAGACAGTGAAGCGAGTAGGTGGAACTATAAGCATGTGTTTTGCGAGTGTGGGTTATGAAGCACAATTTGAGTTTTGGGGTTTTGTTGAAGTACACAGTAAAACTTGTGAGACTTGGTTGTACTTATCTGGCCTGAGTATTTGAGACTACATGGGCTTCTTTGTGCTTTCATGACTCCATTTTTCTTTCTCTCTCCCTGCTGTGTTGTAATGTTTTATGGCAGCCTTGTATGAGTTTGTTGTTAGGTCACATTACATGGTCCCCCTGGCATGTAACAAGCGTTGCAGAGAAATGGCTTGTGTTGGTTGTGTGTGTGTGTGTGTGTGTGTGTGTGTGTGTCTGTCTGAGCTTCAAAGGTCAAAATGGTAGGATGCTGGTGTTTCTAAATAAATCAACTGACAATGATTATATCCAACTTTGTGTTATCCTACATTGGGTCTTAAAACTGTAGTTATCAAACAATATACCAATAATACACAAATACTTCACAATGGCCCCATATCCTAAGCCATGGTGATATAAAATAGACTAACTCTACTTAGTATACACAGTTGGTCGTATCACTTTGCACCCCCACCCCCCCATCCCCGCCCTCCACCATGCTCATTTTTCATGCATCACTCATCACACTTATCTATAAACATTCTTGCACGGACCCAACTGTCGTGTGAAAGTTGAATGAGCTTAGCAGGAGGTATAAACCGCTCTCATCCATTTTACATGACGCTACACAACACCAATCTTGTGTGAACTGTGCGGTTGAAAATCATTTAAAATCTCTTTAGGGAACATGGAAAAGGAAGATATCGTTTTTTCTTTTTTATAATAACTTTTTCTTTTTTCTTTTTCTTTTTTTACAAATGAGAAATTCACCTGAGGCTTAATTTGAGCACAGGATCTTGTTAAATGTTTCTAGACAGATCACTAAAGCAGAACTCTTTTCAGTCTCCATGTTCAGGCTCTCCTACTTTTTTTTAATCTCTCTCCTCTCCTGCCTCCTTTCCTCAAGGACGGAGATTTGATGTGTTTCTAAGATATCAAACTTTTCTTAGTTACTTCGTCTTGCTTTATTAGCATAATTTGATAATGTTGGAAGATCAGTGATAAGATGAGCTTGTATTTGATTTCCTGTCTCACAGTCACGTCTCCTCAGAGTTGTCCAGTAGAGTCCAAGCTCAAAAAATAACTGCCTAACTGCCGAAATGCCTAACTTCCATCTTCCCTGAGTCCCAACTATATTAAAACAGGTTAGGTCAGCACTCCGCTGAATCTCTCTGTCTCTTTTCTGTAGATAGAAATCGGAATAAATTATTAGAAAAATGAATGAAGTATCAGAAAAGAGACATGTGTCACGTGCACGCCGCCTCTCGTCTGTGTTTTGTATAAGTATCCCTGTGTTTCAGTCCTGCCTGGTCCTTGATTGTTGCATGTTCTGTGTTTCATGTCGCGTTGTGCATGTAGTTAGTTAACTGTTTGAAATAAATGTATGTATAGGCTTGTGTTACAGCTGTGTTAAAAACATTTCCACTAAGTTTCACTGCGACAAAAACAACCAATATTTTCAAAGTCTGTGTTAAACAGCACTAAATCCAGTGCCAATACAATACTCAGCCATACTGATCCAGAATTTTGACTTTTCTGTGCCACTACTGTGTTTCAGAGAGTACTGTGTAAAGGGACACCGGAAATCCACAAATTAAGCTCGAATAACAAGTTGTCCTTTTCATTCATGAATTAATGTAGAGTCTAAGTGTTCCCAAAAAATGTAAGCAGGATTATGAGAATGAATCATGTCTCGCAATGAAATCCCAGAGACACAAAACAGGAAGGAGACCTTCTCAGCTGTCTTAAAGGAGAACTGCCCACTTTTTCTGATGAAACCTGACTATTTGCCCTAATAGTGGAAGTCAAGATTTAAGGGCTGCATGTTACTTCTTTATGCATAAGAACATGCTTACAAAGTCTAGACTGTAGCAAGCCTCTGGCAAATAGCCTATAATTTTCCTATAAAACCCACATCTGCTACAACACTCAAATAGTAATAATCCAGCTTACACATGCTCCTGCTTTGGAGCATTTAATAAAAAAGTGCAATTACACTTTCGATCTTCTCAACATGACCTTTCACAGGGGACAACAATTAGGTTAACCTTACTCATACAGTAAAGGCAGATTGTTCATGTTCATGGAGGAAGAGCTGTGTAGTGAAAAGGCTAATCTTTAAAGGTGCAGTTTATGATAAAAAAAAAAAAGTGTAATCATATAATTTCAAAGATACTTAATAAAAAACATGATTCACAATCTTGACATGCACTGGAACAGAGATGCTCTTCCCCTTTTCCTCAAAATGCAACTCATAATGAATAGCGTCGCTGTCTAATGAAAAACATGTATCTCCAAAATTCAAATTTTTCAGGAACACGAAAAAACACTTTTTCATATCATTAATCATACACAATAAATCCGAAATTCACGGTGTGATTTGTCAGCTTTTCATTGGTCATTTAGATGTTAACTGCTGTGGGGTACATGGAGGTTTTTGCCCACATTCCATATATGATAAAAAGCAAAAAACGCAAAAAGTGGAGATACATGTTTTTCATTAGACAGCGACAATATGTTACTAGGGAATGAGGTACCTTGGTGAGGGCAATGAAAGAAAGCACAGCCACAGCCGTGAACATGATGGTGGGAATCAGCATGACCACAGCAGAGCCGATATTAGTGCTGAAGAACGTGATGGTGGCCAGCCACCCACTGTAATGAAGAGAGAAAATGAACCATTAACAAATTAGAAACATTTCTCATATAATGAGAATTTCAGGAACATAATGAGATTTCATACTGAAGTACATTTTCAGGCAAAAAGTCAACTATGTCCTAGTACTGGTGCTAGCACTGGTGCAACATTGTATTGGAAATAATGAGGGTCAGATCAGTATGTGTTTTGATTTCACATTTATAGTGAATACATAATACTTTTAAATGATAGTCATTTGGCCAAAAATAAGTGTTACAAGCTACCAGGCTCATCGTTTGCCTTTTTTTTTTAGCCTCAGTTAAAATATCAAAAAGAAATCCATTATATTCAGTATCATTAATCATCTTTTCAACTATTCAGCTGTGCATAACCTAAATAATTACCCTCATAATTTCCAATCATAATACATTTTAGTGTTTTTTATTTATTTAAATATTTTGGTTCACATTGTAATTTTATCTTACTTTTGTTGCTGGCTGACCTTATATTACAGTTCACAGATTGACTAAAGGCTAAACACAGCTACCACAATTAAGCATGAGTTTAAAAACATCCAAATTTCCCACAAACCCCACATCCAAAGTCCTTACCAGACTCCCCAGCCTGGGATGCCCACTGTCTGGATAATGCTGATCACAACCTGGGCCATGAATACGAAGAAAAATGCCATGAAGTTGAAAGAGCTATCAGTCCTGCAAAAACAGAAAGGTTACAAGTTCATATACCAATAATAATTGGTCAACATATTTTCAGTTTTAAATGACATGGGATTTACACCAATGTCTTTATTTGAAATTATTTTAATCTCTTTGTGGGAGATTGAATTGAGTGAAGTGGAATCTAATCTAATTTTTCACAACATTTAAAGAAAATGTCTGAGTGATAGCGATTTGCTCCAGTATCCATCTGTCATATGGGTCGTGTCCAGGTCTTCATTTGATGCTTTGGAATTCAGAAATAGCAAATACCCACTAGGAATGTTTTCTCGGAAGGTAGAATATCCCTAATTAAAGCAAATTAAAAAATAAGCTGTGTTGCATATAGTTCTACATTTACAGCTATACAAAAAACTACAAAATTACAGTTGGGTCTTTCAAAAAATAGTTCATAATGCGCAAAACGCAACACATACATAGATGCATATTAGTAAGATACATACACTGGTTGAGCTGAACTCACTTCAAAGCTTTGTAGATGGGCCGGAACCAGCACACATAGGAGCAAGGGGTGAAGAGAATAAGCCACAGTATAGCCATTCCAAAGTTAGTGGCTCCACCCCCACCGCACATCCATGCCAGACAGCCAATCAGATTCACCGCCAGTGTGGCACTGTTCACTGAGTCAGAGAGAATGAGGGAATTAAAATATTTAACTTCATCTAGTAGTCTGCAAACTGCTATATTTCATTTGATGACGATACATATGAATTAAATCAGGAGCTTATCTTGACTTCCTTCATAACCTTAAACTCTGGGTTTAATATTCAGTTATTCACCTTAAAGAATATTATTCAGTAACTACTATGAATTATTCAGTAATTACAGTGAAACTAATAGGCTAGTATGGAGTTATGAGAGTAAGAAAGGTAAGTCTGGACTTGCCAATGGGTCTTGGAAATTTAAGGGGTTAAATGGCCAAAGAACATCAATAAAATTACATCAATAAATCATCTAGAAATGTTCTCATGGATAATAAAAGACATATCTTGGGCTGTCAAGGTTTACACCAAGCAGATAATAATAATACCTCATATAACAAGAACAAAATGTACACTAGGTTTAATGTCACATTTAGGATACTCCTCACACACAAAAACTAGCTAGTTAAACAGCCTGCAAAGGTTAATTATTACCACATATCCAAAGTATAATGAAAGTGATTCCAGTTCTACGGTGCATCATAGTCTTAATGTAGACTTATAGGTGGTAAGGTACTGCCCAGTATTTTGCAAATACAATACAATCTGCATACTGATAAATAAATAAAAAGGCATCACGCAATAAGAGAAATGCTATGTCGACTTTAATGTCCAGTGAAGTCCTTTCAACCAATTTGGAAAACAGTGCTTTCACTTCGGCGTGTTTTGGGTAAAAACACAGCCGGCGTTGTTAAACCAAACAACGGTATACAGCTCACTCAGGAACACGTACAAAAAGGAAGAATTGAACATATAGCAACTGGAACGAAAAGCCCTAAAAATAAAGAAATGTTTTTGCATACTTACAGATCCAGAGATGGTACAAACGCTTGCACATGGTGCGGTGTTGCTCTGGGATCTCGTTGAAGTCTTGGTAAAAGCATGGCTTCAGTGGAATAAAACGGGGTAGAGGTGGGAAATTGTTTTCTGAAGGTTAAAAAAAAAACAAAAAAACAAGAGAATAAATGATGTATATTATGGTCAGCCCTGGTATCATCGTAACCCTCATTCTTATATTAACAAAAATGATTAATCCACAAAATAAGGCTAAAAGAATCCAAGTTGCCTATATAAGTCTAATACAATTTATCTTCTTTTCTTTTCTTTTCTTTTCTTTTTTACCTGCCATGAAGATCCTTTTTGTGTATTCCTGACGTCAAACGGCAATATTCTGTAAAGTAAATGAAAGGTTCTCCATGAGCACACATTGAATGAACTGTTGCAGGAACCGCATTTACGACATGGTCATGAGATCATTTCCACTTGTGTACGTTGAAGGAAAAAAAAAAAAAAAAGAAAAAAAAAAGATTCCTACCTGGAGCCTCCAGTGTCGGCTACGTCCCAAACCGCTTACTGCCTTACTAAATAGTACGTTAAAGCCTACTATTTTGACATACTATTTAGTGGCCTACGCTAGTAGGCCTCTGCGTTTTCGGACGTAGCCTCCGTCTATTTCCTGAGAAGCGCTCGCTCAGGCCCGGCAATACCGCGCCCCTCGCGGCCGGAGTAAAGATTTTACAAACGGCCTCCTTACAACATGTGAAACACTGTAGCATCCGTAACATATCCCAGGTTTGTCCTCGTTTCCACCGCGTATTTTTTATACCGAAACGTTTGCGGACGTTTTGCCCACATTTTTCTAATCGTGCCAAATAAAAATAAGCTTCAGAGTCTTCACGTAAGCTCGTGCAGCCTAATGATGGAGCCCCGACAGGGCTGGCATCCTGCGAGCAGGCAAGGAAAAGAGAAGCGGGAAAAACAGAAGTCCCATCTCTCAGAATATATATATATATATATTTATTTTTAAACCCCACACATTTAGCTACCAACCTACAGGATTCAGCAGATATTGTGTCACCTATTGAGGCAGCCTCCGCATGCTATAGTGTTGAAGGGCATACCGCCGCGCTTCAGGCGACAGTGGGTCACGCATAAAACGAGGATTTCCTGAAAGCTAGCCTGATGTTTTGGCTGGCAAGCGGAATCCTGTCGGCTATTCTTCTTCTGCGAAGTGTATAACGGCCATCAGCTATAAAGCAGTGTTTCTGGGCGGATTAGAAAGAAGAATCAGTATGAGCGTTTCCCTGGTTTAGGGAGGCTGGTGTGGAGGTCGGCGAGAGCGCCCTTCAGGAGAGCTTCAGGAGAGCTTCAGAGCTTCAGGAGAGCATCAGGAGAGCATGAGAGCTTCAGGAGAGCATCAGGAGAGCATGAGAGCTTCAGGAGAGCTTCAGGAGAGCTTCAGAGCTTCAGGAGAGCATCAGGAGAGCATCAGGAGAGCTTCAGGAGAACATCAGGAGAACATCCGATGCCTTCTGTTCTCACGCAATTCATTCATACATGGTTGGGTTCATATGCTTCTCCGATTATTTATTTATTTTTACAGTAAATGTCTAACTTATATCTCATGGTTATTGTTAATCAGTAAAGGGTTGAATTGAAACAAAGCATCGGAGGAAAAACATCAGCTCACCTCGGTCCTTAGGATAACCAAATATCGCTGGTCCCTTGTCTCCGATTAACAACTTTCCATTCGGGGTGAATGAATTTACATTCACAGCGGAGATTGTTTTCGTCAAATCTGTGTTTTCATTACATCTGATCGTGGATTTTGAGAGTAAAACGTCACGATCCTCCTACACACCGTGCGTCGCCGAGCCTCCGTACCGCCTGGACTCGGAGGCAGAGACGGTGATGATGATGATGATGATGATGATGATGTAGAGATCCAACCAACGAGCAGAGCTGCTCAGTAATCGCGATACTTTATTCCTGCACCGTCTGTCCCATCCTCCGGTTTCAGCGAGGCTACTGATCGCTGTCCACGGTGCTG
>JAOUQW010000010.1:10035619-10049852 GCA_028565825.1 Olivaichthys viedmensis | reverse complement strand
GCTCAAGGGCCCAACAGTGGCAGCTTGGCGGAGCTGAGGCTTGAACCCATGACCTTCTGATCAGTAGCCCAGTGCCCCAACCACTAAGCCATCACTGCCCCGTCATATAGGTGCACTTTGTAGGTATACAATTACTGACTGTATTAAGGACCACCTGCTGACCAGAAATTATTTGGTGGTACGAGTGGATCAGGCACAGCAGTGTTGCTGGTCAGCGGTTGTCCTATAATGGTCTCTTTTCATTGATGGACAAGGTAGAGGGGGGCTGACAAATTGTGCATAGCAACACCTACATATACCTACAAAGTGCATCTACTGTGTATGGTAGATTTACCTGATAAAATGACCAGTGAGTGTGGGTACAAGAAAGGTGTACCTAATAAATGGGCCCTGATTTACTGAAATTACATGCCAACTTGACAATACCTGCAAAAAAAAACATGTAGGCTGATATTACTAACAGGGTCTACGGAGGATTGCGACTTTCACATGAGCGAAATTGCACGCGTTGTCCGTTTTGCTCGTTTGCCTTAATGAATATGCAATTTGGGGCGTTTCTACGTAAAGGTGTATAATACAGGGCGGTGTCGATGCAAATCGATTCATTTTGCACCTAGTAAACCTCAAAGTAACTATGGTAACGGAGATTGCGTGCACAAATTAGTACGACCAAAGGACATGTATTTGCGGAAGCCAGTTTCCGACAGCTGGTGGTAAAAAATTACACAATTTACTAAGTCTTAATAATAAGAAACTTTATCATAATTAAGCTGTAGTGTCTCAAAACAATCAAATTTCTCAAAATGATGACTTATTACTGCCGCAGTGAAGTTGGTTTCATATTAGATATTCAACGCACGTTCTCTGCACCTCACATGCCGACAGCATTTAAAGAGCCTTTAAAGAGCCGTTGAAAAGGTTTTCATTCACACATACCTTATTAAAATGCACATTCATGTCTACACAATTTTATTTTACATTCATATCGGAATTTCAACCTTTTCGACACGTCTCGCCGCCATTAATCAGCATTATACTGAGTTTCACTTTGCTCCTCAGTGAGTCTTTTTGAGATCCGAGCTTGCCGCAGCTATTGAGAACAATGAACACATGCAAAACCCCCATTTACATAGTGTTTTCTACTTCCCTACTTTGCACATGACATTATTCACGCAATTATTCTTTCTAAATCGCCTGCAACAGGCCCACTAACTGCGAGCACAATTTATCTGATTGCACGTGCAAATTGGTACCCGTTATTTGAAATCTTAGTAAATCAGGGCCTGAGTGTACACTGAGTTGCCAGTTTATTAAGTACACCCACAACCTTCACACAATTTGTCATGGAACAAGTCCAACAAGTTATATCACAATTGGCGATCCCGTAGAGAAAAACCAGCTTGTGGATCAGAGGAGTTGAAGGAGAATAGTAAGAATTGTGCAAGCAGACGGGTCACAACCAGCCAAGTCACATTCGAATTCAACACTGCTGTGCAGTATGTCCTCTCTGAAAACTTATCAGACCTTGTCTCAAATGGGCTACAACAGCTGAAGACCATGTGGGTTGCCTATGTGAGCAAGGAACAAGGCATTTCCAGGCCATGAAGCTATCCATTTTGGTGTGAACAGCACAGCCGGTGGTGGCAGTGTGATGGTGTGGGGGAATGTTTTCCTGGCACAAATTGGGACCTCAGATACTCAGTAAAGAACATCTGAACTGATGGCACAACGTATCTGAACATCGTTGCTGACCAAGTTCATCCATTCGTGGCTATAGTTTATCCGTGTTTAGATGGACATTTCCAGCATGCACTACGGTTTTCATTGCTTCAGTAACCTGCACAGTCCCTGCATTTAAACACCATCAAGCATCTTTGGGATTTAAAACACATTATCGAGCATTTTCTGGGATTTGCTGTCCACATGTGCAGCAACCAATCATTTTACATGGTACAACATTCCTGCACAGCACATTCAGCATCTTCTAGAATCTATGCCCAGGTGAATTTATGCTGTCCCAAAGGTTAAAAGAGGCGCAACACGCTACTAGATAGATGTACCTAATAAACTCTGCGTATGTGAAGACAGTGATTACAAATTTCTACGGTATCAAACTAATGACAACCTAATTCTGTGTCTGTGTATATGTATACCTTAGCCTAGCACGAGGTGGTATTTTATTTTTTACATTTAATTTAGGGTCTTTTTGAATGTACTACAAGTGTAATTATCTGAAATGTATATATGCAGCTCAGTTGGCATCATTAATCAACGGTGTAATGTTCTCTTTTTCTTTTCAGACATCGTTGTTTGGGGAAGGCACTTATCTCACCAGTGACCTTAGTATGGCTATCCTCTATAGTCCCCATGGAAATGGGTGGTGTGAGAGTGTCCTTGGGCCAGTACTAAGCTGCATTGCCCTGTGTGAGATCATAGATCATCCACATGTGAAGTGTCAGGTAAAGAAGAAAGGTAATGTACCACAGAGTAGTTTTTATCCTAGGCTTCGACCTGTAAATGTTTCTCATGAGCATCTAGTTGTTATTCTTCCAACAGTTTGATGAATAGTTTTTAAAAAGAGAAGAGAATTTATTTTTTAGATCTGCTAAAATATTTCAGACTCCGAGAGCCTTGACCGCAAGCGTTTGAGGGCAAGGAATAGCGAGGGTGGGGACGTGCCTGAGAAGTACTTTGTGGTCACCAATAATGAGCTGCTGAGAGTGAAGTACCTGCTGGTTTACTCTCAGAAACGGTGTAGAACCAGGTGAGCCAATATTTTCTTGTACGTTCTGATTGCAGATGGACAGAGTTGTTTGTTAACAAAAATACATAAAACACAGAACACAACATTTTATAACATAGTCAAAAGCATAGTCATAAGTAGCAACTTGAGCACATGTGGGGATTTCTAAAGAGACAAAGCATCTATAGTCGACAACAATCTATAGTCAACATGATCACAAACGGAACAAACTCTGTCCTACGTTCATGTGAAAGGGTTTTTTTGTTTTTTTGTTTTCCAATTTTAGTAATAATATTTCTGTAAGCTAATTTTACTGTATTTTCTGTAGAACATTGTTATACAAGAAAGCTTTGTTTAAAAAAAAAAAAGTATAGTTCATTGTATTTAGATAAAAAACATGCTGTATAAAAAGTACTTTTAATACATAAATATTTTTGATGACTGACATACTTACTTGGAGTAGTCCCCTACTGAAACATGGAGCCATAGGTTAATTGAAAAACTGAAGTCATAAAATCTGAGTCCTGGAAACACCAAATAATGTGTACAAGATGATTGTTTCTTGTTGAATGGATTTTTCTGTGTTCTCGGTGATTTTCAGACATGCTCAAGGGACATCATGGCTGGTCAGACACCATTTTGCCATTATGATGGGTCTCTACCTTCTGCTCCTCGTATTCATTGGTGCCTTCAACTCTACAAGTTTTCAGTCATTTTGGCATAGAATATTTCGGTGATCCAAACTTGCATCATATTTGCCTCTTTTCCAAAGTGCCTTTTCGTTCACAACTGCTATCATTTAAGAACTTAGGTTAAGACCTACCATGAAGATAATGCTCAGGAATCTCTGAACATTTTATTCCATCTTCTAGTGTGTACTAGTTATACTGCAGGTATTTCAAGTCATTTAATCACACTTTAATATGCATTTACTAGTTTATGCATTTTTGAGGCAACAAATGATGTAACATTTACTTCGTTCTGAGAACTTGCATCAGTGTGGGGGATGGAGGCCTACCTGTCTAGGCTGTGGGATTTTTTTTAACACTGTGGCCTGTAGCTTGTCAAAAGACAAATGTGTTTATTTTCTTTTTATGTACAATAATGGACTCATTACATTCGCTGTACAACCAAATTATGAGGGACAAAGTGTTGTCCTGTTGCTACCTGTCTGTTCAGTAATATCAATGTGCTTGGTCTTTGGCTCAGGCTCTGCCAAGGCCAGTAGCTGCTTACTTAAATAAATTCTAGGGAACCATTAGTTGACCACCGTGATCACTTTACTGTTTATAGGGCTGACAATTGAGAATTTTATTGAATGTAGTCCTTCTCATGTTCTCTGAGAACTGTTTGAAGCTCTATTTTAAATTTATGCATCTCAAAATGATGTGCAAGAATAATGAATTTGCACTCTGCATTCTTCTTCTCGTTGGTTCTAGTTTGGAAAAGTAAGTTTCAACGATACATTGTTAATGCAGTTGATTTTGGGACTTGAGTTGTTATGTATGGCTTAAGTCCACAAATATCAATAATTTAACATCAAGGACCAATTGTGTGTGGGTGAATTCTATACAGGTCTAATGAATTAAATTATTTAAAAAAGACATATACTGAATTTTATATTATTTTACAATTATAACAAATATAATATTGTTTATTTTTAATTATGGTTGTCTTCATGTCCATGACCGTTCACCTATTATTCTGTGAATAGACCTATAAAATAGTTTACACTTGAGTCAATAAACACATATCTTTCCAAGATTTTGTTGTGTTTCTTAATGGTTCATGTGCAAACCTAATATTAGTGTCTTTGTTGTACTGTTTTATGGAACCAGACACCCTAAAGGTTTTGTTTTATCCATTGTTATCAGTCAAAAGCAGCAGCAATATATAGTGGTGATAGTAGCTGATAAAAATGTGTCTAAAGCTTTGATCTTTGATAATGCAGCTTCATTCAGGTGCATTGTAAGGTCGCTCTTATTGTTACAATGATAGAGTAGTAAATCGTGTATTTAAACAAAGAGAAAGAAATAAAACTTGTAAAACCTCTGAAAAACTTAAGAATAAAGAAATGAAAAAAGGTTTTTCAGCTACACTATTTCTAATACTTTGTATGTGTTAATACATAGACTTAGGGACAGTAAAAGACAAATGTTTTTTTATCCCAAATATTTACATTTAAATTGGACAGAAAAAATGCAGTTTTTAAGTAAGCTTTAATGCTTACTTGACTCAGATCACAGAGAAATTCCCATGTTTGCCAACACAAGTAGGCGCTTCTTTTTTTTACACCTCATAAACCTATAAATCTGCACTTCTCAGACACGTTTATCAAAATTAACCATTTATGAATTGTGTTATAAACCAGACATCAAAAGGAACAGACTGTGCTATTGTAAGTCTAGACTTTTTTCTGGCCGGTGGATCCATGTCTTATTATGGCACCATAAATTCACTGTTATTCAGTAACAGGCCACCAGGTGTGAGAGACTGTCCCAGGTGGGTGGGCACCTTTTCTTCAGGGGTCACTTTGTGCCTCAGCACTTCGCTATCTGACTTTATCAGTCCCATTTAGAACTGACTACAAAGAGGACAAGAGTCAAATACTTACAATCAAGTCAGATGACTGTAGAATGTCATGTCAATCGATTTATGAAAAAATTCAGTTTTATTGAATAATTGTTAATTGTATGAATGCAGACATATATAAACTCATGTTCTGGACATAAGCTATTTATAGTGATGCATTCAGGTAGACATGCTCATGAATTTAACAATCAAATTGACTAAAGCTGTACAAAGCGTTATATAAAACATAAAATTCACACAGAATTATTCTTTCATGTGTAATCTGCAATCATAAATATTAAAAGGTTTACCAAAAAAATCATATATGTATCAAAAATAGCTGCCTTAATATGCTACATTTTAGACCTGGATCACTTTGGAGCAGCTCTTACTCAAATGCATAATTAGTCTGCTGCATTTGGACAAGCAGGGGCCAAACATACGAAGTAGCCCTCACTGTTGCTCTGTTGGACAAAATTTGCGAAATTTAGAACATTGCATTTGTTGATTTTATGTTTACAAAAAGCAAAGGAAGTGCTTTAAGTGCAATCTTCACCTGCAGGTTTTGGTGGCAGACTGCCGGTTTGTGTGCCACCAGGTGGCTGTGCACACACCTCCCGAAACGATGCAGGCAGACGTGGTCTGTTTGAGCACAGGCCTGAGGACACGCTGGACGCCTGAGAACCAAACAGCTGGAGCAGGTGGTGTGCTGACAGAAACCCCCACACTCACGTTTCTCCACAGACACAGACCTGCAATGCCAAACAAGCTACACTGTAGACATTTTAAAGATTTTTTTAATTTATAGCTAATCATATAGTTGAGTTAGGACTACATTTTCATGCATACAAAAGATGAAAGTTATAGGTTGTTTTAGACCTGTCACAATTATGACATTTTGACTAATGATTAGTAATGACGGTTAATGATAAATAATGACGGTTAACAATTTAATTGTGTTTTCTGTTGATTTTATGCCACTGTTATAATACGCATAATAGTAGTGTAATTTTGCACGTACACCTTATGAAGAACAACTATTTATCGACATTAAACGTGTAATTAAATTAATTTCTGACTGCCTTTTAGACATGCCACAAATAATAACTAAAATATATGAAACGTATTACTGTAATACACATCAAGGTTATGTAAGAGACAAGAGACAATGTACTAAATAATGTACTATGGAAAAAATAGTCCATAAGCCTAAAAGGCCCTCATCAACAATAATTTTTAATTTGAGTGTTTGAGTGGCTAAGTTACTAAATGTTACTGTGTTACTCAACAAAACATAATTGCAAATAGATAGATCAAAGCCTTTGACAGAGAATCTTATAAATATGATGGTGAACTCATTGAGAATGAACCTCATGCCGATGCATTCTTTTTGACCGACTACATGTATCATTATGAAATCCTATGATTGTGGGATCTAACGGTTAATTGCAATCAGCTCAAATAAATGTAGTTATGTGATTATGTAACAATTGTCACAGGCCTAGGTTGTTTGTGAAGGCTAATGACACAGTAAATGTGACTTTAGGAGTAACCTGGCTGAGCAAATTTCATTAGGGTTCGCCTGACAGAAGTCCCATGTGCAGTCTGGACGACAAGTGTCTCTTTCGGGGACTTCAAGTACTGAATTGACACACAAACACAGTGCAACTGATGAAGCACAAAATCATGATATCAAATATTACCAGGTAAAAACAGTTAAATGACTTAAAATAGGAATTAGACATACTAAACAAATGTGAGCTATGAAATATTGTCTTAAGGATTCATTCACAGGTGTAGAACAGCAGAAAAATAAAAGCCAAATCGATAAAGCACCAGAGGTACAGTTAATTATTTCCATAGTCCATAGCACATCTGTGCCCATTTGTAACTGTAACTTACTGCAGAGATGTTGCACGTGTCCCCATGCTTTATAGGAAAGGCTCATTTCATCACTATGTAAATAAGAAGGGTAATTAAGACATTCCCTTTATGAGAGTCATTCAAGATCAAAGGAATCTTTGAGCATTTTATGTATTTTTGAACAATTTGAGAATTAATGATCAATCAAACTGCAAAAAGAAGCTTTTTGTCAGTGGATAGCTTGTATAAGCACAGAAATAACCATAAAATATAACTATTTCTGTGCATATACAAGGAATCCACTGCCAGAATATTGGAACTGTGATATTAGGAGATGCTCAAACCTGGTATTGCTGGGGCTCAGAGAACCCCAGAGAACACTAGGTTTTTGTTATTCCAACTTGTGATAAACCTGCATCTCTCCAGCCCTTTATTACCTGGCTAAGGTGTGTTTGGTGCTGGAAAAGAGTTAAACATGTGGACTGGAAGAGTGACCCTAAGAATTGGATTAAGAAACTGTATTAAGAAAAAGTATGTGCAGATTTGTTACCTGACCTGCAGGTCCCCATGCGCTCTGCTTCTGGCTTGCTGTCAACAGGTTCCTGGTACACACACACCAGCCCTTCATCACACTTGCCCAGGTAGTCCCATGTTCCTCCGCAGCTCTCCCCAGCTTGTTTGGCACACGTAGGGCAGCAGCCGCAGATGCCTGTGGTAACACTCCCCTTACACTGGAGCTTCAGCGCTTTGCGAGGCGAGCAGTGGATGCGCTCGCAGGGTGGGCAGTGTAAGGCTTGCAGATTCTGAGATCCAGATCTGATGCTTTCCAAACTGGACATCTCCACAGCCGTTACTGCCCAAACCACCATTAAAAAACAGAATGCACCGAAACTCATTTTAGAATTTCACACTGATGACATGAGGTGGCCTAAACCATCACATCCTTTTATATAAAGATCCCCACATCTAAGACCTTGAGCTCTAGTCACACACACACACACACAACTTTAAGAGACTCACACTTACAAAATCTCCACCCCCCCTTAACAGCCAATGAATGAAGGAGTATTACAGTAAGTTCCTACTGTTAATTACCCTCTTCCCCAGGTCTTATCTTTACAATCTGTTTTTTTTTTTCTTCAAAAACCATTTCTACCTTTTGAGTAATTTTAGATAAGTTGGATCGAAGGGAAAAGACTAGACCCTTTGTCAAGTAAAGTCACATGACCAATAGAGAGGGGCAATTCAGTGAACGATCAAGATAATCTCCCTATTCCAACAAAGACGAGATTAGGACATTGGCAGGTTATCTAAGAAGAGTTTGTGTGTGCCTTTTCATAAGTTAGTATGGTCGTAATAAAACTCCAGTCCAGACTTTTTGAAGGTCAACACCTTGACCACTTTTTAGTGTTTATCTTGGATGCAATGTTTCATAAGATGAAAGACGATTGCAAAATGTTCTCCAAATGCCACTTCAGACATGAATGCCCTTACAGTGGTATATAAAATCTTACTGGCATGATGCAGGGACAGACATCAAACAGCCAAACATTACAATTAAGCTTAATTGTAACAGATTTGATGTGTTAAAGAACCAACAATGCTCAAAATATTTGGAGTGCAAAATGCATTAAAATGAGCACAAAGATTTGCTTTTTGAAGACTTTTATTAAATTAGATCTCTATAAAACCCAGCAGAATGCTTTTGTTTGCTTTGCTGACATTAAAGCTCCATAATGCAAATCTGTTACTTTAAAAATGGAAACTCCCAAGTTCCATGAGAATACATCTTATATACGCGTCATCATTTGCAAAGTAATATTCTGAAATTCTCTTGTAACAAATCCCCACTTGCATGATTAAGATCAAATTAGTGACACTGTGCATAAAGAAACATGTTAAACTGCAAACATAACATGATGTTCACAAAATTAGCTCTGCAAAATAAAAAACACTCTCCAAAGTTTAACACAGAATATTTTGTGTGTGAGACAGGATAGAGCTCCATAATTCTGGTTTGGTGATTCACATGAAATGCGTTCCTTAACTGCTGTCTCTGCAGGTAGAAATATGCTTTTATCAGATTTGGTACACGACACTCAACACTTTAGGCTCAATGCATCTAAACAAATCTCTATACACTATCACTTAGAAGTAGAAAAATTAAACTGTGTACACAACTTCCATAGGCATGTGACTGCTTTTAATGGCAATCACTTACATTATGTGTTGTCCTATTCAGCAAAAGTAGTAAGCAGTAATGTTTATACTTGTCACAATGCAAGGACAGCCTTTTTCTTTTTTAGAAATCAGTAATCAAAATACATGAGACATTTTCCAAAATTTGCATAGAATGTCAAATTTATTTTAACGTCAAGTAGAAGCTCTTTTAAACAGTAATACTGTCAAATCTTTTATAGAATTTTGTGTAAAAGCTTCCGTTTCACATGTCAGTTTTCATTTTTACTTTATGACCTTTAATAGAGGATATTACCCGACTATTACCGTTTTCCCACAGCAAACACTGGAATCACCTACAGTCAATATAAACCAGAGAAAGATGCTGCTGTTAAGTCTTTCTCAAAATTAACCACTTAAGCTTAGGCTAGCGTGTGTTACATGGGATGACGTTCAGTTTTCTAGCATGGCTCTGGGCATGGGTCTGGCTGTAGGGAGAGGTCATGCTGTAGAGGTGTATGTTTCAGCAATCAGGGAATGTGATGAAGCAGGGGTCACATAAAATCCTCATAGTCTTGTACATAACCTCCATCAAGCTCGCCGTAGTCATCAAGGTCATCCTTCATCTTGGCTTTTAAACCACCTCCTGGTAAAACACCTTTCTTTTTCTTCTTTCCTTTATTTTGCTGTCAATTCATCAACGACAAAGAAAAAAAAAAAAAAAAAACATAAGGCAACTAACTACCAAAGGAAATTTTGCACACAATAGATCTAAGTTTAAGTGAAATAGGGTGGCCAAACCAATTTAAACTTCAAGGCTAATGTTGTGTTATTTGAATCAAGTAGGTCTGGCAGCCTAAGAAAGACGAAAAGACGGCCTTTATTGTCACATATACAAGTACAGTACAGTGAAATTCTTTTCTTCGCATATCCTAGCTTGTTAGGTCAGAGCACGGGGTCAGCCATGATACGGCGCCCGTGGAGCAGAGAGGGTTAAGGGCCTTGCTCAAGGGCCCAACAGTGGCAGCTTGGCGGTGCTGGGATTTGAACTCACGACCTTCTGATCAGTAGGCCAGAACCATAACCACTGAGCCACCACTGCCCCTAAGTTTTGGCAGTAGATTTCGACCCAATCTGTTACAGTGAGTGAGAAAAAAAATGGTCATGCTCTTAATTTATAAATGACAGCTTAATATACGTACATAATATACATAAAATATAGCGTGGACATTTTGTGGTCTGTCTGGCTCTGTACTCGAGCACACTGGTTTTGAAGTAAAACATTGACTATGGGCTTAAGTGCATATTGTCATCTTTAAGTGGAGGCTATTCTAAATCTATATTGGATGAAACGAATATAGATGTAAATAACATTTTATACACCGTGCCCCTGCCCAGGCATCATTTTGATAAATGAGCAGTCGTAAATAAAATGTAAAATGTCCAATTACTTATGTACTGCACTGTCTATAAATCACCATACCTTTTCTTGCCTCTGCTTCTCACTGAGTAACACTGTGAGCGAGTTGCTAATTTTCTTCAAGTCTTCAACTTCCACTGTAACACAAATCACAAGTGATCGCTAAAACATGTGCAAGATTTAAACTAGATGCAAACAAAACGATTTGATCAGGATGAAGCTCATCACAAAACAAATGATAAAGTTGTATGAAAGCCATACTCACATGAAAGACACAGGTCTCTGAACAGTGACTCTAAAAAGCTGGAATAGTGAATTGACTTCTCATAGGGAGTTATTTTATCTTTCAGCAACCTCTCAAACTCTGTAAAGTCATCTTTGGAGGAAGGGCTCATGGCATCTATTCCTGTTACATTATTTGATACAACGCCTAATGGGGAAAAACACAAAAAATTGATCCTCAATAGTATATAATGTGTAAATGAACACGTGTTTAAACATCTTTCAATAACAGATAAATGTGATATGCTGAGCAAATGAATATGGTGTTGAGATGTGAGGTAAGCACTCACCAAAAGCATCTTTTGCTAATTCCAAGTCTGAATCCTCCTGAAGTTTCATCAGTCTAAGTTTTTCCTCTAACTCCTCCTCGGGTGTGCATTCTGTGCTGTCGTTAGATTCCTCCAACTGCCACAGAAATAGTTTTTGTCAACTAACAGCTGCAATTTACTGGCAGGTTCACTCACTGGCCCATATTTATTGGTAGTGATTTTATTTCTCAGAGCAAGAACACATATCTAGCATCACTCTTTGCCTTTAACACCCTAATGAATCCTATTACAAAAGCCTCATTTTAGATCAAGCCTCTTACCCAAATGCTTGATAAATACATACCCAACATATGTACAAAATATGACATTGGAGCAGCTATTTTTTGCTCATATGGTCTCAGGTTAGGATAGGACCAACTAATTCTAGATGACCTATACTAATGACCTATACTCAGACACAAAAACAGGCATCAGAGCTCAATCATGCTAACAAGGAAAAACGTTTTTTTTTTTAAAAGTAGGACACTAAACTCTTTCCAATCCAGAAAATTGACCAAAACGCTACCCATGTTTGTAAGGTTTGATGGAAGGACAAATATAAATATAAAGCATATTTACTCATTAGCTCATGTTTATCTTTTAATAGATCCTTTGTGGCATTTTAGAAGTCTATAGCATCTGTTCTTTCTGAGACAATTTTCAATTTCAAGCACCTTGTGATGATGTATTCTAGTCAATACACAACTTAGACTAGTTCATGCATGTTAGTCTATACTCACTGACTGAAAACTGTTCTCGCAGGCTTAACTATCTCTGTGCTGTTTCCGTACAGGAACCTAATACGTGAGCATGCCAATTACATTCACACTCTTGTAGTTCAGTCAGTTTTGTTTTTCAGACAAAGAATAATTCCATTTTGTATTTGAGCAAGAGGACCAACAGTTGCTTAAAAGACAATAAACCTCCTGTGTTGAGAAATACTTTGGCATAAACCCGTGCACTCTCACGCCTCAAGAATAATCACCAAGAACACGGCAGAAGGTCAGACCACAATAGTATGAAGATTACAAACATAGAAATGGGCACGCTTTTGTTTTCTACTGAATTCACATATCATTTGTTAGCCAGAATAAGACCATGTGACCATCAATACACTGTGGTAGGTAGTTGTAGCACAGAATATACAAGTATGAGCTAACGTGTATTTGACAGAACAAAAGGTTGAGGCACTATGACGTGAATCACTCACCTGCTTTTGAAACTCCTCCTGTTTTTTCTTTTGTAAACTCTCCTTCTCCTTGATTATGTCGCTAAGCTTTTTCTTCTCTGACGGTTTTGCCACTGTGACTGAGGGGAAAAAAGTCTGAGCTAAAACAAACAAGCAAAAGAAAGATTGCTTAAAGTCTCAAATTGCACTTTATCCACCTGCTTTTGTCTCCGTCACCTTTTCTTCTTCCTCCTCTTCATCATCCCAGTTATCCTGAATGAGGAAACAGATGAGGAAACATATCTTTACAGTGGACTAGGACTGGACGATATGACGATACAATATCAATATTGTGATAAATTACGTCACGGTACACTTTCTAAGAATATTGTGGGTAACGTCAGTGCTTCTATAACACTGACCAACTCCATTATTGCACACATTAACAGGTTGCTGGATGTTAAAAGCTCTTTAATCAGTTGTTTTGTTTCCCCTTCCTGTTCCCTATTACATTCTTCACTTGAAAATGAAAAATTTGCCTGACGCTTTGTTAGCAAACATCGGCAAAACTAAATTATAGGCATCATGTATCGTGAAAATGCCTTCAAGTATTGTGATCTGAGCTCTTTTTTTGCCACATCACCCACCCCTACAGCAGTGGATTAAATCCCTTATCTCCATTCACTTTCAGGGTTTTTAACAAATAAACACAAATGTGTCAAGAAAGACACTTTCAGCTGTTTTTTTTAAATAGTTTGATGACTTGGGCCAGAAAGCAAGCTTATACATTTCAAGACCATTATGCACCACTACTAGTTCACTATACTGTTCTTCTGTCCATTGCCCAGTAAAATGTCCAATTTCTCATACAGCCGTGCTGTAGTCATCCCTGTAGTCACACCTGTAATCACCCCTGTAATCACACCTGTAGTCACACCTGTAGCCATCCCTGTAGCCATCCCTGTAGTCACACCTGTAGTCATCCCTGTAGACACACCTGTAGTCATCCCTGTAGCCACACCTGTAGTCATCCCTGTAGTCATCATCACTGTAGTCATCCCTGTAGTCACACCTGTAGTCACCCCTGTAGTCATCCCTGTAGTCATCATCACTGTAGTCACCCCTGTAGTCACCCCTGTAGCCATCCCTGTAGCCATCCCTGTAGTCACCCCTGTAGTCACACCTGTAGTCACCCCTGTAGTCATCCCTGTAGCCACACCTGTAGTCACCCCTGTAGTCACCCCTGTAGTCATCCCTGTAGCCACACCTGTAGTCATCATCACTGTAGTCATCACTGTAGTCACCCCTGTAGTCAACATCACTGTAGTCATCCCTGTAGTCACACCTGTAGTCACACCTGTAGTCATCACTGTAGTCACCCCTGTAGTCATCATCACTGTAGTCATCCCTGTAGTCACACCTGTAGTCATCACTGTAGTCACCCCTGTAGTCATCATCACTGTAGTCATCACTGTAGTCACCCCTGTAGTCATCATCACTGTAGTCATCACTGTAGTCACCCCTGTAGTCATCCCTGTAGTAATCACTGTAGTCACCCCTGTAGTCACACCTGTAGTCACCCCTGTAGTCATCCCTGTAGTCATCACTGTAGTCACACCTGTAGTCACCCCTGTAGTCACCCCTGTAGTCATCACTGTAGTCACCCCTGTAGTCATCCCTGTAGTCACCCCTGTAGTCAC
>JAOUQW010000010.1:10014883-10030606 GCA_028565825.1 Olivaichthys viedmensis | reverse complement strand
TGTGTCCTGCCTCCGTGCCCCGCTACATCGTGACAATTTGAGTACCACACAGTCAGTATTTTAAGAAGTGAAAAAGCATCATTAGAATCAGAATCGGGTTTATTGCCAAGTAGGTTTTCACATACAAGGAATTTGCCTTGCTATGTTGGTGCATAGCAATAAACATGGAAGGGAAAATAAAAAATAAAAAGCAAAAGTCAAGAACATAAACAAGGGGTAAAAAAAGTAAAAAATATATATTTTTAAATATGTACAATATATCTGTTTTTAAGATGAATGAAATTAAAGAACTAAGTCGTGTAAGAAATAAGTCGTGTGGGTAAGTTTGCACCTGTTTAATCAACAATGCAATTGGGTCCAAATTTTTACAGTGACGCATTACAAACGGTGGCGCAGCGGGTAGCGTTGCCGCCTCACAGCTCCAGGGTCCTGGGTTCGATCCTGAGGTCCGGTTACTGTCTGTGTGGAGTTTGTTCTCCCCTTTTCCGCGTGGGTGTCCTCCGGGTTCTCCGGTTTCCTCCCACTGTCCAAAAACATGCTGGTAGGTGTATTGGCGACTCCAAATTGCCCCTAGGTGGGAATGAGAGTGTGTGTGTTGCCCTGCGATGGACAGGCGATTTATGCGTTTCGCCCAGTATGTATTTCCAGGACAGGCTCCGGATGCACCGCGACCCTGATCAGGATAAAGTGCTTTGATGAATGAATTACAAACATTGAACTGTTGACTAGTCCTTCCTCCAAGGCCTTTTGCCTCACATGCATAGTGATGACCTTCTTTATTAAACCCAAATGTAGTTATTAGGTTTGTCTGTTGATTCGTTTATATTCACAAGCCGCCGTTCTTTTACTCTAATCCTCACAGCTTGAGGGCGTGAAGGAGCCCGTCGTCCTGCAGGTGTTTGTGAGTAATGATGCCGGTCGTGTGAAGCCTCATGGATTCTACCAGGCCTGCCGAGTGACCGGTCGAAACACGACTGCCTGTAGAGAAGTGGACATCGAGGGCACCACTGTCATCGAAGTGCCTCTGGAACCCAGCAATAACATGACCCTTGCGTACGTTATTATTAATTAGCATCCAAAAAGCATTTGGCATATAATACTTGTATTCGTAATTGTTTTGATTGTGGGACAAAAAGTGCCATTAGTGAGTTTTATCATTGTTGATAATATTATGCCATATATACCGAGTTACTAAGGCCTTGTCCACTCTAATATGGATACATTTGAACGCATGAGGTTTTCTCCATTTTGTTTTCCATCCACACTGAAAATGAGCTGAATAAATCTGAAAACGCTGTTTTCATGTTGTAGTGTGGATTTGGGACGCCGGAGATATTAGAAAATTCTGATGTCTATCGATTGCCCTGTGCTCGGCTCCTGATTATCACGTAATACCAAAATGACGTATTACATAAGCGTCATTGCTTTATGGACAAAAAAGTGCAGCTACGATTGGAGATATTCGAAAATGCTGACGTCTGTCGTCTTGTGATTGGCTCCTGATTATCACGTGATCCCAGCTACAACACATCCAACGTGGAGGGACCGGCGGTGTCGGTGCCGTCAGTTTTGGCCGCTCTTTTTACAGTTGAACAGAGCTGTGTGCAATATAAGCGCAGCATTCCTGCGTGCTCTGTATTCATGGCTGTACGATAGACCTCTGTGTGCTCGAGGAGTTCCAAAGAGCGCTTTTGTCGCCTAGCTTATCTATGCACAAGATAGGCGTCGTCCTCTCGTCTCTGCGTTTCAGCGTGGACGGAAAAAACGGTACGAAGGCCGCCTTTTTAAATGTGTATCCATATTAATGTGGACAAAGCCTCAGTGTGTATAGGAATAGGAAACGTCTTGATGGTCATGATGGGGACTGACAGATGGATATCTCTACAGAGTGGACTGCGTGGGGATCCTGAAGCTGAGGAATGCAGATGTGGAGGCTCGTATCGGGGTGGCTGGATCCAAGAAGAAAAGCACCCGTGCCAGACTGGTGTTCCGGGTGAACATCCCTCGACCCGACGGCTCTGTACTCACTCTACAGGCGCCGTCCTCTCCCGTACTGTGCAGTGAGTAGATCTAGATTATTCTCGGCATATGTAAGGGGCTAAGATGCTAGCAAACCCTTCTGGTGCCCTTGTCAAACAGGAGATAAAGGAATTGGAGAGAGGTATTTTGGTCATTAATAAATATATAGATATAATATAGTAGAACATTTGAGATTTATGATATTTATGGGGAAATAGGTGTTCCTGGCAGCTGATTTACTGACTTTGGAAAATGCGGGTGGGAGGAGGGCAAAAAATAAATAAAATACAGTACCAGTGAAAAGTTTGGACACACCTGTTTTCTTCAGTTTTACTATTTACTACTATTTTAGACTAATAATAAAGACTTTATTATCATTAACACGAACACAGTGACCAAGAAAAGTGTTAAACAAATCAAAACTATGTTAGAAATTCTTTAACAGTGTTCCTGATGAAGCTTTGCCACACTCTCGCCATCTTCTCAACCAGCTTCATGAGGGAACTTCACCCAGGAGGCTTTTCTTAAAACTTCACAAATAGACCAAGCCACTTGTTGTTCTGCTTCTCCTAAGTAAAACTGTGTGTTTGGGGAAACAGTAAAATTTTAAGTAAAAACTACTTGTTTTAAGTAAAAAAAACAAACTACATTTTGATTCAGAAATAATTGTAAACGTGGGCATTAACCTCATTATTTACATTTATCGTAGTTTATTCCGCTGCAGTCTGTCCTAACAGTCATGTGCTTTCCTTTCCTCAGCTCAGCCTGCAGGAGTACCTGAGATTCTGAAAAAGAGTCTGCACAGCTGCTCGGTACAAGGAGGCGAGGAAGTGTTCATCATCGGGAAGAACTTCCTCAAGGGAACCAAAGTCATATTTCAAGAGAATGTCTCGGGTACAAAGCCAGATAGTTCATCGAGTTTTTCTCTTGTTATCCAAATTCATTGTTTCCTATTAGAGCATTTGTATGCAGTGGTGTCCCTTGAGCAGTCTCACTTCTTCTGTCTTTGTCTTCCTTGCAGATGAAAAGATCTATCTGTTTAAAAACCCAGGACCCGTCGGCGGGTCCACACTTACAGTCCTCGCTCTTGTACCTTTGCTGATAGTTGCATTGTAGTTACTAAATAATTCATAATAGTTACTGAATAATATGCTTTAAAAGGAATCACTCGACAACAAGCCAGGATTAAGGGGTCCAATAATGAAATATTGTAGTTGGTAAGACTCACATTTTGTACTCTCCAGAACTCAGAAACTATCCCGAACCTCCTGGCTTTGTTTCCATTGATTAAAATAAAATAAAATAAAAGTGTTTGAGATTCACTACGTGCTAAAACAATGGTCTTTACTCACAAAAAGAAGGGGGGGGGGGAAAAAAGATCAGGTTTAGGGCCATAAGACTTTTATTTTGAGCCATAACACCTGCGTCTCGCTTTCTGCTGGCGTTATCCAGTTATCCAGTCTTCCTGCAGCTTTGCACTGCAGCGGGATGATTGACTCGCCTTCTGCTCATCTCATGCACTAAGAGGGAAACATTCAATTTAATCCATGCTCTCAACCACCATAAACAAATATACAAGTTCGCTTGCGTAGACGGGTAACGGTATGTTTCTGTCTCTGTGTCTTTAAGACATTAAAGCTCCGTCCCGGGATGCTGTGTGCGTGTGCGTGCGCGCGCGCGCGCTGAAGGCTGCATCCACGCTCCTGTGCCTTTCCCTCATCCACAAAGCTCGTGGATGCATAAAGCAATAAGCCCACAAAGCCCGAGTCACTTTACAATTTGAGCCTTTTAGGTAAGCTCGTTTTTTTTTAAAAAAAGTATATTGATCTGTGGGGGGAAATGCATGTAATGTGCTCGTGGTGCATTAGTCGTGTTCTCAGAGTGGCTGCAATCAGTGCCTTGGACGGATATTACACGGGTATTTAAGACAAGACAACTGGCGGCCGATTGCACTAAGAAGAACTGCATTATATGTGTAAATGTAGGATATTGCGTCTCTAATACGTTATGCATGTAATGACGCATCTCAAAAGTAAGGGCGACTGGATGTAAATTACAGCCTGTGAGTGCAAGCTATGCAGGTCTCACGTCTCCCCCTGAGTGTGGCATACCAAATGTTGATTTTTAACCATTTTTAGTTGCAGCAAATGTTTAGAACGGTCTAACGTAAATGTGCAAATGTGCATTTAAAACTGCCATTTTTTTCCATCTTTACATTTTCAGAGTGTAATTCTCCATGCAATGCTTCTATCTGCTGTGTGAGTATGTGTTTCTGTGTGTGTGTGTGTGTGTGTGTTTGAATGGGGAGAAGAATAATTACAAAAGACTCTGACAAAATGGATGTTCCAGTACATCAGCGCTCAACCAATCTATGTGAGAGCCAATAACAGCCACCTGACCTCAGCACCATGATGTTTTACTTAGGTTACATGTGAAATATGAGCATGTAATTCGACTTTCATACTTATAATCTATGTGGGTGTGTATGTGTGTGTAATTATATTCTATCCCTGCTGTTATTGTCTGTCCCGAATCGGGCTAACTGTTACTACACTGGTTTTATTTCATGCAGCCCACTCATCAGCAATATAGTCAAACTGTCCTGCAAAAATGCAAAGCAATGACATTTAGATGAGACAGCAACTTTCAGCTGAGCTGCAGTCCAGCACATTTACCTCTGATATCCAGAAAATCCCAGATAGAAGATTTGTAGCATCTTAATTTTAGTGCTGTGTGAAGTAAAGCTTTTATCATCGTCGCTTACACAATTACACAATTACACAATTACTCAAGGTAATTCCATAATGAAAATCCTGTGCAAACGTATAGTATGAGGGAATTTTGAATGAAACAGAAAACGCTGGCAAAGACAAAGAAGAAGTGACTGTTGTTCTAGTAACATCGACAGTTACTGTTCAGCCTGGGTGAAGAAATCCACCGTATTCCATGTTTGACAGTAATATTTTTTCTAAAGATCTCAGTTGTTCTTTAACATAATATTGAAATTGCAAGGAGTTACCTAATTTTGGTGTACATTTTTATAGCCTTTCTAAATAATTGATGGAGTGCGATTTGCACAGTGATTTTAGAACCTGTAATAGTTGAAAAATCACTCTATATACTGTACTGTGCAAAGGTCTTAGGCACATGTAAAGAAATTCTGTATAGCAAAGACGCTTTCAAAAATAATGAAATATTTTTTTTTGAAAAGTACTATAAAAGCAGTAAACAGTAAAAAACTAAAACCAAATAAATTTTTGGTGTGAACAGCCTTTGCCTTTAAAACTGCATCAATTCTCTTAGGCACACTGTCGTGCAATTTTATAAAGAAATCGACTGGTAGGTTGTTCAAAGCATTTTGCCACAGTTCTTCTGCAGACTTTGGTTCTCTCTGGCTTCTGTCTCTGCAGGTAGAATCCCAAACAGCCTTCATTATGTTTTTATCTGAAAAGTGGTCTTTTACTTAATTTGTCACTTTATTTAATGACATACAAAAAATTCTCTATAACAATTCCATTTTTGTAAAATGAATGTTTGGAAATCTTAAATCTGCTCTTTTCTACTGACACTAATGCAGAAGACATAAAATAAACATCTAAGACAAAATTTATATAAAAAATGTAGGGTGCCAAAGACTTTTGCACAGTAATGTATTTTACCCTTACCTATTCATATTTGTTTTCCTATTAAGACTACTGTTTTCCCAATTTAAAAGGAATCATGCCATGCAGAGTGTAAGGGAATAGGATCAGTCCTGTCTTCCAAAAGGAACAAGCCACAAACTATGTAAACTTAATGAAAGCTTTTTCCGCAGTGACTCCGTATTGACCCATGTGGGAAAACAATGCCCCTCATCAGAAAAGAGAAAACACTGTAGTCTACAGAAACATCAGCTGTACACCTTTCCTGCTGAGACATGGTGCTGGATTGTGCTGACCTTTTCTCCTGAAGCTTTGTAGTTCAGATTTTAGTTTGGATAAAGATTTGTCTCTCTAGAGATATTCAACCATTTTAGGAACCAGACAGTAGTTACAAATAAACCTTGTGATCAATACTGGATAACAGAACAATGTATTCCAAGTTTGTACTATTCTGCTCCCACATTTTAGATGTTACTTTAATTCCATCGCTGGGGTATGCATTTTTTTACAGCACTGTAGAAATCCCACTGGGCTTCTGATACCAGTTATGGCTCTCAGACGAAGCCAGGGTTCCAGGGCAGAGCCTGATCCTCCACCATACACCTCCCCTGTACAAGAGCAGACTGGGCAACACTCAGACAGAGTGGATCCCGAAGAACCTCACAGCAGCAACACAGAAAGCCAGTCAAGCAAACCAATCCCAGCCAACCTCTGCCCCACCGATGGTTCTGTTTCAGGGGAGGATTTCGGCCATGGTGATAGCCCTAGTCATCCTGACAGCATGGAGGAAGACTCGCTGTCTGAATATGATAATGTGGGATCAGATGAGGAAGAGGAGCAGGACTATGAGGAAGATGAGGAGCTGCGTACCGATGCAGATGGGATGACTTACTATGTTCACTGTTGCCCTGAGGATGAGAGCTATATGGACGGAATGGACTGTCATGAGGGTCCTGAAAGCAGTGATAGACCAAACACTTCCAGAGATCCAGATGTTCGAGGGAAACCAGGAGATGCCTGGGAATATTCTGAGGGATTTTATCAAGAACTAGAGCAAAGCACAGAGAAGTTGGTCCACAAATGTCCTGAGCCTATAACTGAGTCTACCTTCATCCAGGCTCCTATGGCTGAGGATGAGGAAGATGAAGAAGAAGAGGCAGAGGAGGTAGAAGACGATGATGAGGATGCTGAGGATGAGGATAAAAAATATTTTGTTAATGAGCAAGAAAAGGCAGGAGGAGGTCAGGATGAAACTATCTGCAAAGGGCAGTGTGATTTACACGAGGACAGTAAAAACTCTCATCAGGGATCAAATTACAGTAAAGGAAAGAGGAGAGGAGAAGAGGATTTAAGTAAAGAGTACGGAGTGGATAAAAGCATCCCAGAGAACTGTAGGGGTAATACCCAGGGGTCATTTATTAGCCATAGGGAAGGCAATAAAAAGGGCAATGCCGAAGCTAAGGTTGATTATCCAAGAAACTATGAAATGGGCAAGGCAGATAAAAACTCAAGACAGGGGTCTAAATTCAGAGGGCAACCGATTTGGAAGAAGGACAGAGGCAGCAGAGACTGCAGACTTAATGGTACAACAAAACATGAAGATATTGAGAATAGCGGAGAATTTAAAAAGAGACATTCATGCAGAGAACATGGAGGGCAGAAAAGAGAAGACAAGCATTTACACGTGAAGAGTGACAGCCCTGAAGACAGTGTAGGAGGGGGGCGGGGGCGTCCTCAGAGTAATTATAGAGCAAAGGCCAGGAGGGATAGGGAACCACCTGTGAACGCAGAGGAGGACATGGACCAGATTGTAAATGGAGTTAGGACAAATCTGAAAGTGGGACCTCAGAGCTCTGGGACAGACAGGAATGTAGCTGAGAAGTCATGTGATGAGAGAAGGATTTCAGAAAGTTCCCAAGCATCGCTGCTTACACCACCCGTTGGAGAAAGCAGACACGGTGCACCCACATTACCCATGCAGCCTGCCGACCCACAGCTGCAGAAAGACCTGGCCATATCCACTAAAGAAGACGGCCTGAGGTCCAGTCAGGGCCAGGTAACAGCTCAGTTAATAAAATACTTTTCATAAATGCATGCACGGTTGTGGCCAAATAGTGTCCAGAGTCTAGAGTACCTTCTTGTATCATTCCAATTTATGTTCATGAGACCGCTAAATAATTAAATGGCTTAATTTAAAATCATGCCACATTCTTCAGGTAACTCGGAGCAGTCCACCACACTGCACAGTGAACCCACAGTCTGGAACTAATACAACAGTTAGCGACCATAACCTGCCTCAGGTGAGAAACTAGCTATGCTAGAAAACATTAACAGACAGGAGCGCCCTTTACTCCTTTTTCTGAAATGTCATTATGCTGAAAAATTTGAAACCTGTGTGAATCTGCAGCCTAAATTATTTTCTTTGCATTTTTTAGGAAGGAAAGAGAACTCACCCCTTCCCAAGCTTTGTGGACGGTAAACATTTATTTGTCTTCTATCAATCTTTCTGTGAAAACTAAAGTGCTATGTAAAGTGTCTAGAAAATTGGGAAAACATATTGAGGAACTAGGTTCTGTAACTAAGTTATGAATATATTAATAAAGTAATAAAAAATTGTAAGCATAAACAATAATACACTAGAATTTTTGTTTATTTTTTTCTATGGCAAAGGTTTTTATTTAGTTGTTTATGTTTATTACTCAGTCCCAGGTCCGTGTGAGCCAGAGGACCTCATCGACGGGATCATCTTCGCTGCTAACTACCTTGGCTCCACCCAATTTTTCTCGGACAGAAACCCGTCTAAGAGTGTGCGCATGATGCAAGCTCAGGAAGCTGTGGACAGAGTTAAGGTACTCAAGACCATACAATGAGGTTGATGATAGGTTTCCAGAAGTTCAGTGAAAAGCTAGAAAAGCTTTCGATCCATATCCAGGTACCTTTTTGAAGTAATCTTGTAAACAATGTTTTAATGTTTCAGTTCTAATAGCAGGTTTCACCACTGCTGTTTTTGTGCTTGTGGCTGTTTAGTTGTGTAGATTGTGAAAAATGTCTACTTAGTCCACTAGATGTAGCTCTAACTCTTCTGTTGTTTGTTTTAGTGTCTGGATGCAGAGAGTCCAATCGAGGTTGACCTCTTCATTTCAACAAAGGCCATCAAAGTGCTCAATGCTGACACACAGGTTGGCAGTGTTCACTGTTATAATTCATAATATTAGTAATAATAATGATGTTACCATTTTCATTCATATCTGTCCTTGCAGAAGGATAACGATCAGCCAGACTGTAAATACAGTGTAACTGAAGATGTGCATTGCAATACTTAACACCCAATTATATAACCAAAGTAGTGAAGTAATTAATTCAGTCAACTCCTATATTTTTTAGCAATTTTTTTAATGGCATGTTGGCTGATGTTGTAACTCTTCGGCTGCAGGAGGCGATGATAGACAACGCTCTTCGGACCATCTCCTACATTGCAGACATTGGGAGTGTGGTGGTCTTGATGGCTCGCAGACGAGTGTCACAGTCTGCTGCGCTCGACTGTAATGAGACCAGCCTCAACACCTCAGAGAGCAGGAAACAATACCGAATGATCTGTTACGTCTTTGAATCTGAGGATGTAAGTCAAGACAGTGCCCTGATTCCAAACTGATACAATTATATTGCTTATATAATAGATAAGGAAGAATTCTTGTAATTTGTCATTTTTTATATGCTCGGATTATAATTTATGATCATCTAGGACTACTGCCCAAATACAGACAATAACCATTATATCACACACAAATCAGTTTAAAGCCACAAATTCTAGGCCTTATTTTTTCATCTTATGTAATTATAACTAATCCATATAATTTATCTATCACAGAATAGCTCAGTTCAGCAATGCTGTGAAAAGTGTATGACTATGTAATTGCTTATGACCTCACTTTCTTCCCTTGTCTGAGCTGACCATGCTATCTTACTCTGTCACATAAAGTATCCTCCTCTCTGCTGAGTGTTCACCCTCCCCTTCCCTCCCCTCCCTGTCCTCAGGCCCAGCTCATTGCACAGTCCATTGGTCAGGCGTTTAGCATGGCCTACCAAGAATTTCTGAGAGCAAATGGGATCAACCCTAAGGACCTCAGCCAGAAAGACTACAGTGATATTCTTAATTCACAAGAGATGTATAACGATGACCTCATCCACTTCTCAAACTCGGAAAACTGCAAAGAGGTATGGGGAAGTCGTATCAACACTACGCAAAAAACATTCTATTTGTTGTTTAAACTATTTGAAAAGTCAGTGCATTCCCTTTTCTGTTTCCTCCCTGTTGACCCCAAGCTTTTTTCTTTCTGTTGGTAGCTGCATCTGGAGAAGCAGAAAGGGGAGATTCTGGGTGTTGTGATAGTAGAGTCTGGCTGGGGGTCCATCCTGCCCACGGTTATCCTGGCTTGCATGCTGAACAGTGGGTCAGCTGCCCGTTCAGGGAAGCTCAACGTGGGCGATCAGATCATGGCTGTCAATGACACAAGTTTGGTGGGCTTGCCCCTGGCCTCCTGCCAGGGCATCATCAAGGTTTTTATGCATCCTTTGAATTCTTAGTGCATTAAACACACTCTTATGTCTAGTGGTGATATGTAATTGTACTTAGTTACTTGATCATAATTAATTGTATTCACTATCCCATCCAGTATTAAATTAATCCACTTCCTTAAGAAGGACAACTGAGTGCAGGGGGGAAATAAATCCAAATTATTACACAATAATATATACGAAATAAAGGTACAACACATATATGAAATGATCAAGAAAACACTTACAATACTGATGAAAAACGGTCGTGACAGCGCAGATTGCCAGATGTTAAAGCAACCAAGACTATATGGTAAACGTCTCTCTAGGTGTGGAGCTCAGATCTTAAGAGACTCCCGAACATTTATACCCTGAACCCACTTTGAAGTCTCTTGACCAAGTTTATCAAATGGTAGACCAAGCTGGTGATGTTTACAACACAAGGCTAATAAAATAATGGAGGTTCTGTAGCAACAAAAGCACAAAGGACCAAAGGATGTCCAGGCCTAGCTCCTATTCATGGCAGACGGGCGGTTCGACCTAAGGTGTGATAAGAGGTTGACTGACCACCGGGCTCATCCTGTGGGGTGATCGTGATTTAAAACAGAGCACTCTGGGTGTGAATACTGTGTGTGTCTCGAATATCCAGCCATATTCTATAAATGCTATTTCCTAAACCTGTATGTTACTATTAAAATCACCACACTGTTCACCATGATATATGCTGTAAAATGATACCAAACATGACAGGAAAATATACTGTTATGGCATAAATACACATGATCAGATTTCATTAACTGGTGTGGGAGCGTCCCTCTGACTCTCAATCCTGCAGCCACAGGCCACCACATCAGACCTGCCAAAACCCCACTACAGTCCCCCCTAAGCAAGGGACGTCTGAATAGACATTTGACGACCTGAGATCAAGTGTGGCAGTTATGGCAGATTGAAGGGCAGTGATGTGTCTAGACAGTGGAGATGGCTTGTATTTGGAGGCTGGCCAAGACGCACCCCTGAACACCCAGTCCCACCAGGTTTAGGCATATTCAACCACGCGGGTCCTGTCGTCCTACTTGTGCGCCGCTGAAGTGAAAGCTGGTTGCCTAAATCAGACATTGCACCAGTTGTTCAGTGTTCATGAGGGCTCTCGTGCCCTTCATGTCGGTGGTGTCTTCCCAGCAGGGAGAAACATCAGTGTCCATTGGCACTCTTGCCCAAGGTGTTTGAATGTCCCATTGTGAAGTCTTTTCTCACCTTCAAGTAGACAGTGTGACTCACAGAACACAGGGAAAAGCCCCCATAGCTGAAAAGAGGTCATTTCACTCAACACACCCCACTGGGTGTGGCACTTGGACAGCATCAGAGTAACCATGTACTTAATGAACACTGATCACACTTCATAGCACTTGTAGACACAGCAAAATACACACTGCATAGGGTACATGGAAACATGTATGTGTGGTGAACAATATTTAATTACCTTTTATAGTTATGTAACCAGTCATTTGGTCCTATTTGATAACCTGATGTTTGACAACAACACCTAATAAGCGTATGGTGGTTGACTCTATAAAGATTTGCTCAGGGTGTATAAATAGATATGAATTAAAACGATAAAACCAAGACATTTATTGTCTTTAGACGATAGACTTGAAGATTGGCTTATTTTCATCCCAAACCTGGTTTGTGAGGTTATAAGCTAAGCGCAGCATGCTTGTCATAAAATTCAAATGCTTACTGATCCCTCACACCCCTGGTTCCAAGTCAGGAACCAGGGATGGAGCAAAACACACAAGAAATGTAACTTGACTTGAATAACTGTTGCACATGATCAACGTGTCAACATACTTAAAGAAATGTTGGAACTAAGATGCTACTGTACACACTGAACTCATCAAAAGAGTTAACAATGTCATACAAGACTCATTTTACTTTTAAAGAGCATAAGTAGATGGTTCAACTTAGTTACAGTGGAAGAAAACTTAGGTCATTTTAATAGTCAATACTTTGTGTGGTAATATGGCAAAAAATATCTCAAAAGAAAATCTCACAGATGTTAAAATCAAAGTAACGTGATGTGACATCACATATTAAGCTGACTCGTTGGACATATACCATGTTAACTGTGATAACTGTTGATCTGCAGGATATTTTTTTAGTGATCACTAGACATTAGCGCCACCCACCTCTGGTACTGAGAAGCAGCCTATTAAAGTTTATCTGTAACTGCCAGTGAAAATCAGCAGGAAAAAAAAAAAGGTTTTTGACAAACAAAATAAGGCAAAGACTAACATAGCATGTTATGGTTTAGCGGCGGGACGGAGGACACAGGCGCAAGCCGATCAACATGTACCATTTATTAAACACTTAACCATATACTTCACACAGAAACTACACGTGACATGAAACAATCAGGAACAAACTGGACGGGGACAGGAGGGCTTCTTAAACACTTACTGATTACAGACAAACGACACGCAGGTGAGGACAATCACATCACGAGACAGGGGAACACAAAACATCAACAATGAGCGCGTGGCGCTCGTCGTCCACGCTTGGTCATGCACACCGCAGCAGTGACGATGTTGCTATAAATTTATCTGAGAAGTTACTCTTCTCCACTGTAAATTTAGATTCCAACATCTCACTAAACAAAATAAAACACAATAAGACAAACTTCTTTAAAAAGGTTAATATTTTCTATTGGAAATTTACATGACAACATTCACTAGAATGGAGAACATACAGTACAACGAACTCACTCAAAAGTTTAAATGTTGCTGAACTTATTGTTGATGTTTATTAAATTATATTCATGAACCACTATCATCCTGATTAGGATCACAGTAGATCTGGGTCTAACCCGGAAACACTGGGCGCAAAACTGTAATACACATTGCATGGGATGCTAGCCAATTCACACCTCACACACACACACACACACACACATACACACACACTCATTCACACACACACACACACACACACACACTCACACTCATTCACCTTGGGGGCAATTTACTTACTGGTCTGTTTTCAAAATATCTCTATTAGAAATATTTCTTACAACATTTAACATTATGTTAAAGTAGGTTTAGTGCTACACTGAGAAAACTGGTTAAGTTTTGCCCTATGTGTGATATCCAAGAGGTGTTTGCACTAGTGAGTGTGTCTGTGTCTATGTGTCTGTCACTTATATTAGCAAGAGGCAATATACAAGATTTAGCTTTTAGCAATTGTGGTGCACAATTTGGAAAACCCTGGTGCTAAAACCAAGGAGCCAGGATGTAAAATAATAACGTAAATCATATGAACTGGCTCATTATTTCTCTGCTGTGTTGTAGAATTTTAAAATGAATTCAGAGGTGTAGCACCTCTAAATGCTGTTGTGAAAAGCACCTTGTTATGTTAAAATTCAACAGTCAATTCTACTTCCTAGTGTGGCTTGGTTAGGGTTATTTATGGTGGAAATAACACTTACATTGCCATTAGGAGAGATGTTAAAGGTTCATTATAGTTAACACGTGTCTTGAAGAATCTACTGACTACTTCAAGATCAGATTGTAGTTTTAACCTCCAACATAAGATTACTGGCTGCAGTTAACATTTACAGCTTTGTTGGGCCTAAATGCTACACTTTGCACAAAGGCAGTCTTATATGACAGCTTTAACTACAATAGTCTAGATGTACACATAATACATAAAAAAATATGTAACAGTCATAACTGCATGTTAGGTACATATACAACTAGGCAACAACTATAACCACATTAGCCTACATGTACGTATAAACATGAACACCTATGTAACAATTATAGCTACATTAGTCTACATGCACATGCAGTACATAAACATTTAATGGCATGTGTTTTTATAAGAACGATAATGTTGGTATTTAATGTATTAGACTGTGAATTAACAAATTTATCTTATTACAGATGTCTAAGCATTTCAAATACAACTTAGATGGGCATAGCTCTGCAACAGACTATTTTAATTTTGTGGAATAGGGACTACGCCGATTTATCATGAGACACTAATCTAAATCCAGCCAGAAGCGCATAAAGCGAGTTAATAACCAAGGCATCAGCAACAACAATGTTAATGCTAGGGCACAGCTACCCCAGTCGCTACAAAAGTTTTGGCAACAGAGGTGCGAGCTCACACAGAACTTCGTGCACAGGCACATTTTAGTAAAAAAATTTAACTGTATTATCGGAGAATGCATTCTTGTGTCTAGGAAAATAAGGTGGCGGACGGCCGTTCCCTAAAGACCAGCATTTCTGAATTACGTGCCCTAATTTGTGGAAAAAGAAGAGAGTTCACCTAGTTTACTAGACTGCTGCCAGGATTGCGCACTTTGCGCTGAGCGCACCTCCGCTTTACATTTTATTGCTGCTTTACGCCTTCCCTCTGACCTAGGCTTGGCAGGAAATTCTGGCTTTACTTCAGCCACCCACTGAACTGATGCAACCTATTTTTTATCCTGTCTAATGGCGTCTATATGCACGTGTTCATTTAAAAAAAAAAAAAAAAAAAATTACTTTTGTGTCGTGTTTTACTACTCATGCCTATCAAGTCACCACCCGATAACCTCCAGAGAAACTCAACAGGACACGGATAGCCCTGGGTTCGGGCCGCGCTGTTTGGTGGAAAAACGCCATAATGCGCCCCTCCATTTCGGATACCCACCAACTGCAGCATTGAAAATGTGTGCGGGTGGATTCTCCCACACACAGTCTGTGACACAAAGTGCCCGTTGCACATGTGGACCTGCATTATTTTTAACATACTCCAGCAGGATCTGGTCATCCTTAGTTGGTTCAGCTATTCCAGAAAACTCCCTAAAGACTACCCAAAGACGCTCAGCAAATTCTTCAAAGGGTTCCTCTCCTTGCTTTATGCATATGATTCTATCCCACTCTGCTGAACCCCCCCCCCTGAGGTCTATAAGGGCTTGTTTAAGCCTTGCCACCAATAAGGGATTCCCCAGCTAACAAAAATACGTCCCAGGGACGTTCGCTGAATCTACACTGCGAATGCCCTCTGGACATCTTTTTGTAGGGTCCCCAAAATTACACGGGACGTTCTTATGGGACGTTTGCAGTACATCCAGCGAACCTCCGGGGGACTATGAAGGGACGTTTGCGGAAAGTCCCTTAAACGACTCATGCCTTTATTTGACCATATTCCTTTTATATTAGGCTAGTGCTTATTGCTTGATTGTTATTAATCTAATAGCACTATATTATTTAACGTATAAGAATAAACACATAACAAGTGATGGGCTTGAAACACGCTTTATTTTTAAACAAAAAAAAAAGCACTGTAGTGTTGGACAGAAAAAAGAAGCCCTTCATTCAGTCCCTCAGTTCTCTCCCCAGGGACAACCCAGCTTTATTGTGGTGTCTTTTTGATCCTCAATAAACTTGTCAATTTTTCTGCTACTCTTGGTGTTGATGATTGATTTATCTTTCAGGGCCTGAGGGCAAGTGTCTTTTTCACGACA